>JAQGAW010002130.1:0-16191 GCA_034698025.1 Phthiracarus crinitus | reverse complement strand
TGACAACAAAAACAAATTTTTTAATTTACGAAAATTTGTATATGTATATTAATAATTGTTAAATAAGTGTAAAATACAATTTAAAGACTCCTTCAATTTAGTATTATGCTTGCGTAACATATTTTTTTCAAACAAATAATATAATTATAGTTTAAAAACAAGTAAATCAATTATATTAACAATAATATAAGTATTCGATCGGTTCCCAGTGAATTTGAAAACATCTATCCTGTGCTTATCGTTATACTGATAAAGGGATATTAGTCTATTTTTCAGTGAAAAATTTCAGAAAATGTACTAAAGATAAGCCATACATGACAAATAAAAAATTGAAAATGGACTAAAATAAATCAAAATTGGCTAAAAAATCTGTATACTAATAAAAATAGGATGAAATGGATGGAATATTGTTAAAATAACATTAAAATTTTAACGAGTTAAGATCAATTAAATTTTGATTTATTTTTGTTTAAATTTTAATTTTACTTATATTTTATTTTTAATTTAAGTAAAAAAGTAAGAAAATTCATTACTATTACTATAACTATCAAAATTAATACAACTATTTATAAGGAAATAAAAAATTAATTAAATTACTTTATAGAATTGACTAATGATTGTCCAAACAATAGGTTAACAAATTAATATAAAAGCAAAGCTAATTCACATTTTAAAAGTATATTTACAGATAAAATTAGTTTAGGTTTTTTTTGTCGATTGAAGTTTGAAAATTCTAGTTAATGTTTAATTAATATAAGATTTTAGATTTTTTGATTGTATTATCACTTAAATTAATTAAAATTAAACCTATTAAATATTTTATAATAATCTGAAAATTTATAATTTACAAATAATTGAATTTAGCAAATGTTAAATACATGCAAATATCATTAATGTTTTAAAAGATGAATGTTTTAAATTTAAAATCTGCTGATGCGGACTCACAATTGCTCAGACATACACACTGTATCTAAAGCATTAGCTCGCTTTTTTAAAAAAATTGAGAAAAAAATTAAATTTGTATATCTTCTATTTAATAATTAATAACTTTATTTTTGTAAGTAATTTATGAGTGATTTAATTTATATGGAAATTGTTCTTATAATGGATATATGATGAAATATTATTTTAGATTATTGAATTAATTACAACAGAACATAAAATAAGAGTATTAATTAAAGCTAATTTTTTTATGATATAGTGTAATATATTTTAGCAACAAAAAAAAGGTTTTTCAAAATTTTCAAATTTATTTATTCTAATTTTATTTATATTAATAGTAACATATTAAATTATATCGAAATAAAAAAAATTAAAGATATTATTTTATTGATTTTATTGTTTTTAATTTTTATTTTAATTTAAATTATAATTTTGATTAATTTTATTAAATTTGATTAAAAAATTTATAAAATTTAATATATCAAGAAAAACAATTTAGGTCAATAATAAATTTCATGCCTTTATTTTTAAAAATTAACGATTTCAGAAATAATATACAAAGTTTTAAAAAATGTATCTGTATTTAGGGTGATTCAAATATTTATAATCAGATTATTTAAAACTAAATTATTTAATTATTAAAAATTTGTACATAAGATAATACTGTCTGACCCCATTTATAGCACCTATGATTAGAGCAAATTTCGATTATAGCAACGAATTTTTCAAACACCGATCGCTGCTACAATTTTAATTCTCTAATTATTAACTTTGACTTTAACTAAATTCATAAATTAATTAATGAATATTTTTCAACAATGGGAATAATGCTAAGCAATTCCATTTTAATCAATTAAGCTATAATTGTATAAAGCTAAAGATAAAAATAAAATGAACTATCATTATTATTGAGAAAGTTTTTTGAATTTTTAAAAATTATAGCAAAAAAAATAGAAATTAATTTATTTTAAACTTTCTACATATTTAGATAACTTTTAAGTGATACGTTATAACTATTGTCGCTGAAATCGTTCGAAAAACGTTAAAAATAGTTCATTAATAGTTCAAAAAATATCTAAAATTGTTCAAAAAAAATAGTTCAAAAAAATTAAATTTAGTTATAAAAATAAATTATAAAAATTTATAAAAATGAAACATTAATTTTTCTTTAGCAAGCTATACATTTTATTTTTAATTCTCAATAATTATAAGAAAAATATCAGAAAAGTTTAAAAACCATTCAAAATTTTAAAAAAATTCGTTCGATTCGTTTACTTAAATTTAACTTATTGGGATTCACATATGTTTATAAACTAGTTATTTGTAGAAATTATAACAATTTGAATTAAACTTTAATTAACGATTTCGGCATCCCTAGTTATAATTAAAACTTAATATAAATTAATGATTAAGAATTTACTATTTTTTAAATTTAAGGAATTATATGCGGGCGTGGGAAATTGATGCGGGCTAAGGAATAATGCGGGCACGGGAATTGAAAAAAAATATGATGTGGGTATCTATTAATTCCAAATGGACGTTTACCAAAAGTATAATTCAAGTATTAATACTTTATAGTAAATTTAAAATTTCTGAAATTTTACAGTTTTATATAACTAAATTATTATATTTAGTAAAATGAAATCTATTTTATTCAAAAATTTTATTTTTTTTCGCTTTAAAATTTTATCTTAAAAATTCAATTCCAGAATATTAAATATAATATAAACTTATTTTATAAATAAAATTTATAAAATATAATTATTGCACTATTGGTTGAAAACTTAGTGCACGCATTTATGATCAGATGTCTTTTTGGCATAGATTTGTATAGATTTTCAAAAACAAAAATAAATTTCGATTAAAATAAGGATTTTTATTTCGATTTATCGAAATAGAAATTAAATAGATTGGAAAAAAATTTCAAAATTGTGTCGAAAACAAAAATAGAAAAAAACAAATTAAACATTTTCAGTATTCGATGAATAATAGAAAACTAATCTATTTTTATTTCGATTATAAATGAACATCGACATAAAAATCGATTATTTTAAAGATTTTTATTTCAATTTATCGAAATATAAATAAAATAGTTTGAAAAAAAATTAAAATCGTAATAGATATGAAATCGTTTGAGAAAATTGTTGAATATAGAAATAAAAATAAATTAAATTTGTAAAACTGCAATTGATACAACACTAATTTGTCATTCTCTGAATTTTTGATATCAATTTATATAATTTTATTTTTTTATTAGTAATCAAACACTATGATCAAATATAGTATTCATCAATTCTTTTTTAAATATAATTAAGTTGAAAGGTTTTAGTTTTAATATAAAATAATAGTTTTAACTAATGTAAGTAGTTAGGTAATGTCTGTTCCATAGCTTTTTTGACTAAAATGCAAAATGCATATGCCACTTTATATTCAGTCAATAACCGGAAAATGCTACATAGATAAACGGTAAATGCCAGTCATAATAATGGAATAAGCCACTCTGATAATACGGAATATGCCACTTATATTAACAGAATATGCCATCAGAAAACGGTATGTGCCAGCCATAATAACGGAATATGCCACTCCGAAAAACGAAAAATACCACATTGAAAAAAGGAATATTCGATTCAGATAAAACGGAATATGCCTCTCTGAAAAACGGATTATTCCAAAACGTTTTTAATTTTATACAATTTTTTAATTATTTTTCAGCATAATTTGCTTTTCAACAATGAATTTTTATTGTTTAAAAAATTATTTTTTGAAGATTGGAGTCTTTTTGAAAAAAAATTCCCTAAATTAATATAAAGATAAATTCCCTTAATAAATATAAATAACTTGTAAAATCCCTTAAAAAACATAAAGAAACGAAAATCCCTTAATTAATATAGAGAAAATTTCCTTTAATAAATATAAAGGGTGTTACGGACAGACAGACAAAGTCAGTTAAAATATTAAGAAAAATTATGTTGTTATTTTAAAAACTAATTTTTCGATACAACTAAACTTTCTTTACTAAATTGATAAATATATAATATATTCTATATAATATAGTAAATTATATATATATATATATATTGGTATCTGTGGATTGGATTGTGCTGATGTGGTTATTAATGTTTTTAAAAATTTTTTGTTTGAGCTATTAATAACTACTTTTGATTGACCTACTTCAACATTTCTTTTAATAAATTTATTATACTATTAATATCAAGTTTTTTGCTCTGATTATACACTATACAAGAACTTTTTTGAAATTATAAAATTAAATTGATTTTCACAAAGAATTTATTATTGTTAAATAATTTTTATACCTAATTATACCTATAATTCATCGAAGGCATCACATGTTTACACTATAAAATTAGAGATTTATTGAATTGTAAAAATGGATGCTGTGCAAATTTAATATTATAAAGAAGACAACCAAATGACCAAATATTAAATTTAAAATTAATTGGTAAACAAAGAGATTCTATTAAAGTTTCAGGTGGTCTATTCCATACTGTTGAATAAAGTAACATCTAAAGTTCATAAAGTAAACTAATATCATATTTAATATTAAATTTCATTAATTAATTACTTCATTTTGTATTCTTAGTTTCTGTAAAGTTGAGTAAGAATATCAGGTGTATAAGAATAAGTTGTAGAACTAAAGCCAGTTAATATTACAAATCCATGTTTATCAATAAGAATAATTTCCATTCTTAAATCTCGATTAATAATACCATAGGTATGAATTCTCTTAATAGCTATACTTGCTTAATATGCAATTCTATTTATCTACTCATTATTTAGTGGTAATATTAACTAATTTATCCAACACAGTAATCACTTTAAAAATATTAAAACATTCATTAAATTTAAAAATAAAAAAGATATAAAATTAGTAAATTAGAGTTTTTCAAATTTTTAAATATAATTTAAGCAAATTTAGTACTTAACTTTTAAAATAAAAATAAATCTGTATTTCATTGTACAATAAATAATAAATTTAAAAATCATGTTTCAATAAAATCTTTTACCGATGTTTGATTTTCAGCAAATTTAAAGGATTCAATTGATTTAACATTTATTTTAACAAAAAATAATTTTAAAAGATTTAAGATTAATTTAATTGATGTATTTATTGAACGATATATAAATTTGTTATTAAAATTGTTTGTGATTTTGGATGAAAATCTATCGATAAATGAAAGCCCAGAATATTTGTCTTGAATTTATTAATTTACTTAATTGGAATAATATATAATTATTGTTATTCGTTGCTAAAACTATTGCAATAAAATTAAGTTGAATGAATCTATAATAATTTAAAATAAAAGAATAAATAATTTACAAAAATTATTTACTGGTATAAACTTTCAAAAAAAACTTTTATATTAATAATAAAAAAATTTCAAATTATCAAAATAAAAATAAACTAAATTTAGAAATATTTTGCAAACAAAAATATAAATAAAATAAAGATGTTTAACTAAAACTTTTACAACGCTAATATATCTAATACTCCAACCATTTTTAAATTCAGACATTTTCTTTAAAAAAATAATAAAATTAAAATATTATTACAGTTTATGAACTTAAATATTAAAAACAGAAATAAAAATTAAATACAGTTATTTAAATAATTAGTTATCTAAAATCATTAAACATAATCAAAATACAATATACAAGACTCAAAATGATCATAAATGATGAACTACCATAGTATCATGTTCTGAATTAAATTAAAAGTTAAAAAAATTGTTGTAATTATTATATTATTGAGCCATTCTTCGTACATTTTTAAACAGAAAAGAGTTTCGTTTTCTTCATTATTTGTAGCAGTGTAATATCAGAGCCTATCGTCCATAATTGGATCTTATTTTCCAATTGAAGTTCTTTTATATTGAAGATGTAACAGCAGAAACTGTGGCGAATGCTTGAGACTACAAGATAATATTTTATATACGCGTATTAAGAATATCGACTGTGCCACGCAGTCGCGATGTAGTTGCTCTGGCTCAACGGGACGGGGCAGGAGACTGTGACATATTTTTCGAACAGAGCCCTCCAATCTCTGAACGCAGGTTTATTATTCTTTACTAAAGCAGACCCATTATTGAATTTCGAGAGTAGCTATACTATAATTAAAGATGTTGGAGATGGTCAAACAATTCCACAAGGTAACAATAGTCAAGTCAAAGTATTAAGAAAGCGATATAGAGGTTTCTACTCCGTTAAATTGGGAGCGTAACACATGTTTTGTAATTCCGGTCGATTGTTACTAGTTAACCCTCTTAACGACTTCTACAAATAGAGGACTGCTATTTAAAGTAGGGTTCACCAGACGGGCGACATTCCTTTTACCGAAACAGAGAGTTCATCTTAACGGGTTAATAGCGTTCCTAGTAATGGCAGGGCCATTTTCTGCGTTATTCGTTCCACGGTATCTCTCATATTGTATGGCAAATGTTATAGGCTGTTAACTAGGTTTCCCCAGGAAAGTTAATCCGTTGTAGGCGATCTCCCAAATGCGCCCTGAGTATACTCTCTTAACTATACCCCAGGGCTTATGTGTGTACACCTAACGCGATATGAACATCCTCTAATGATACCGCCTGTGGCAACAATACTAGAGATGAGTATATTGAGCACTACCCAATCCCTGGTTGGCTTATTACTAGCAAACCTTCGTTTCAGGAACCGACACCGTTATTCTGGGGCTTTGTGTTCTAATAATGGTCTAAAAATGACAAATACTAAACTAATAATAAACAAAAGGTTGGTGAAAATAATCAAAAATGGCTTTTAAATCTATTAAATAATGATAGACATAGGATAAAAATGGACCAAATATTGTTTAAAATAATATTATTAAAACTTTTCTAGTTGATACAAATCACAAGTGTAATAATATTCGGTTATCTAATACTTTTCTTTATCCACTTAACAACAATTTATTTTACGTTGAATATTCAAAAACTAAAACACAACTGATTCAAAATCTTTAAAATTATTTATGATGTAATGTTTATGAAATCTATAAAGCTTAAAATTTATCCTATAAACCACTATACATTAAAAGTTCTATTTGCTTGAGATTGGACAAAAAAATGAACTATAAATAAAATGCTAAAATATATTTAATACATAAAGCATTGGAATATACTATTGTATTAACTATTAATTAAAAATATAATGCAAATTAAGCTCAATATGTATGTACAAAAACTTTATAGTATTCATTTAATTTTTATTTAATAATGAGTTTTTAAACGTTTATTTTTTTAATCAAATACATTGTTCATTGGGAATTTTTTCGTTTCAGACTTTTTATTATTCGTTTTTACCCATGAATTGACAATAACATTAATTTTAATGATTTGCAATTTAATTACAAAATAATTTGTATTCTGTTTCTAACATTAAAAATTTTCTTAATCGCGAATAAATACTATACACAGTATAGAATATATAATTCAATTCATTAAAGAAAATTAAAATTAAAATACAATCAAAATGGAAAGTTTAACTAAAATCAAAATAAAAATACAATCAAATTAGAAAAACCTTCTGGAAATACAATCAAAATTCAAATAAAATGAAAAAAATTTAAAAATAAAAATCAATTTAATTTTGATTTAAATTTTTGCTTTTAGTTATAAAATAAATATCAAAATTCGATCAATATTAAAATTCGGCAAAAATCAAAATACAATTTAAATGATTATGTTAAAAATCAAAATCAAAATCAAAATACAATCAAAATAAGAAATGTAAAAGCGAAATAACACTAATCCATATATATTTCCTGCCATAATTAATAAATATTACTTATTGATTGTATTTAAAATTATTTTTTTTAAAAGTATTACTGTTTACAAAACAATTTATTTTAGAATTTAAAATTATTTAATGAAAGTAATCGTTTTAGATAACATTATTATTATATTATTCAAATAACAGATTAGGAGCTAATTAAGCTTATTATTTTAAGCTCGTAAAATATTATTCTAAATAATAGAAAGTAATAAAAATACGTTTAAATATCTAAGAAAAGTTATGCCTTATGTTCTAGCATATAATGAATTGCTATTAATGAGATTATTTTAGATTTGTTTCCTTGTTTGATTGATAATCTTTAAATCCAAATTTTTTTATTTTACATTTTTTAAGTGAAATACAAATGAAAGAATATTAAATTTATGTCATACATGCTTTATGGATTATGTTCATAATAGGATACCAAAACTATGTATTATAAATTGATTCGTTTTTAATAAAATAATAACCGAACTAAACAATTTATCAACGCTTGAAGAGCGATTGAGATCGACTCGCATTCCATTCATGCAAATTAGACCGCTTGTGATCGACAAACAGTATGGAATGCAAGGTAATATTGTTAACGTGCCGATATCCGTCGATACACCTAATTTAGATTATTTATAATTTTTCTTACAATAGAACAAATTAATTCCAATTAAAATTAATTTCAATTAAACAATTTTCTTAACTAAAATGCAATTTAAAGAATAATGATGTTAGGTTATTGAATTCTATGCGCCATAAATTGTTAGGCCAATTCTAAAATGATGGCACATAGAAATTTTTAACAAATTATTCAAATTCAATATGTTTACTTTTCGAAATCCAATTACAAAAAACTCATAAAATTATACAATTACCAAAATTTTATATTTTATTCGCAAAATCTTTTAAAACTTGTGTTCAAATTATAACCATTGGTCAATACATAATCTGGTAATATAATGAAAAATATAAATGATGATGAAAATGAAAACCTGCATAGTTCATTGTTTAATATATCTACTTTTAGTGATAGCGCAACCAGAGAAAAGTATCACTTGAGACAAATAACTTGTTACACGGCCTACTAATACAGTTTATGCTATGCCTCCAAATATGCGTTCATAAACAACATTTAACGTTAGTGACGTTTTGTAATTTGTTTCTAAGCTACTCATTATGTTGGCATATACTGCACAATATAGGCCATGTAACATGTTATTTGTCTCAAGTGATACTTTTCTCTGAGCGCAACAGATAGTTGAATCACGTATTTTATTATAATTATAGTAGTATTCTGATTCCTCCGATTGATTAAAATTATAATTTAAAATATTTTTAATTTTAGTGATTATTTTGAAATATCAAAACAACACTTCTTTAAAATAATGCATTATAATTTGCTAATTCATTTTCCAATCTCTCGATTTTGAAGTGAATCACATTTATAGTAAGTTTATTCGGAATATATTTGATTCAATATGTTGTACGCGATAACGCCTAACACGAGAACACTCATATAAATGAAAAAATATTATTAATAAGTTTTAAAGTTTTTGTTTTTATAATTAATACTTACTGTACTTAAGTGACGCGTCGATACCTGTTATGAAATTTAATGTATTACGCTCTCATTCACAACAGTTGTTTTTATAAAACGCATAAAGTGTGTCTAAATTCTTTCGTTTATTTGTACTCGATAAAATTGATTTTATATTCTCTAATTGTGATAATTTATTTAATTAGATTAAAGGTTAATCGAAAGCGATTAATTATTTAATTTTATTAATATGCAGTAAGCATCGATCACTGAGTGATTGTTTAATTTATTTGAGTTTATCAGAATTAGTGTGGAAACGATTGTTGACATTCGCTGACAACCGAACCAATTAAAAAATTTCCAAAATCCTTGTGCGACAGATCGGTAAACCGTCAGTAGTGCTTGTCCACCCGATTCGCCACAACAAATATATAAAGATACATTACAATTCCAAGTTTAAAATATTTTATATTTTAATTATAATTTTATTAAATTAAAACAAGATTTTTTACAATAATTTTGACGTAAGTTTATATATTTTTATTGAGAATTTAGAAAATTTTTTCTCAATTATAAAATTATCTTAACCAAAATAAAATCATGGATAGCCAAAAGTGGGAAAACAACTTTTCTTTCTTATAAATGATTAAGAAATGTTAAATATATAACAAAATAAAAGCACATAAACTAAAATTTAATCCCATTATTTTTAAAAAATAATATTAAACTTTCTTTCTAATTCAAACTATGCTTTTAAAAATAATTTACAGTTTATTTAGTCTTTTAGAGTAAGGTTATTTAATTTGTAAATTTTAAATCCAGTTTTAAATTTTATCTAATACTTTAATTATATCTTCTGAATAAAATTTTTTTTAAAATTAGCAATTATATGGATGTAGCATTGTCCGTTTCTCTATCTGTCTTTCACTCCATTTATATTTAATATGTGGAATTTTCTTTATATTTATTAAGTGATTCTAACAGTTTTTTGTTTAATAATGGATTTGAAATATACTCAAATAATAATAAAAGTGGTAAGAAATCTTAAAATATTTCCTAAAATAGTAATAAATGTCTATAAAATAATTCAAAAAACCCTTGAAAAAAGTAAAAAAATTCTATAAATAAGTATTATATTGTTAATAATATAAAATTTATGAAAATATGAAAAAATTTAATATTGAAATATAAAATTTCAGTGGTATCTGCCACAATTAGTAAAATAAAATTTTCTAACGAAGTTGAATTCCATAAGCTAGAAATGTCAAATAATATCGAAATAGAATGGCAACTGCCTTTAATAACTTTTAAATCTAACATATCAAATTGAATTCACAGAACTCAATTTTCAATATTTTTTATTGTATTTAACAAAACACTGATTTTAAATTTTTTTATTAAATTAATTCATAATTTTAAACACCATATAATAATAATAAATATATATAAACACATTAAAAATTTAAAATTTTATTATTATTAACACTTCACTGGAACATCGGGATAAAAATCAACCCAAACACACTTTACGCGCCTATAACTTTTTAACTATAAACAGGGAATTTATGTGACTTTAGGTATTCTTCAATTAACATATCTTTAGTGTAACATTAATTTTTAGCCGATAAATCTCTTAAGGGAAAAATAATATTAACGTTCCAAGAGGATAGGGTAAATTTCAAACACCAATGTACCGTAAATGGATGGCAATGCTTTTCAATGCGTTATCTCCCTTTAAGTTAGTTTTCTCAGTATAACATTGTGCGTATATGCATAGATGTGCAGTTCGTAATACGTGATGCGCAAAGCACTGTTTGAAGGCATAAAATATTTTTATCCCATAATACCTGCAGTGTTATTTTTTAGGTGTTCCAGTGAAGTGTTAATAAAAAACTTACTAACCGAATAAATTGTATGGTTTATTGTGTGTCGGAATTAAGGAAACTGAGCAGGAAACGACCATTAAAGCCGTTATCCCTTTTGCCAGTTTACTATAACTAAACTAGTTTGCCGAAGATTCTCTTAATCCGAAATTCGCCTCCAAGTTTTACTATTTGTTTTCATTTTGTTAATCGGTAATAATACTGGTCTACGATTACTCATTGGTTTGCGCGAACTCATAAGTAAACGGTTTCATTTTCTATACGGTTAAAGCATTTGAACGTCGAATACATTAAGTCAGGCATTAGCAGTGAATACGGTAAAGAACAGATCTCTATTTTAAAGGTAACACGACATCCCTTTTAGTCTGTCATCTGCGTATTACAGTACTATTGGGTCTATTATTTACTGTAGAAAAAAGTGAGTAAAAAAAATGTCGAAAAATTTCGATAATACTTTAAAAAATAAATATCTTTTAAAATAAGTTTTATTTTGAATACTATTTTATTAAAAATTTTTCGATAATTTATAAGGCTAGGGCTTTCAAGGACTAAAAGGTGGTTGAACCGGGATGGAACCGGGAATAAACAATGTATCAAAACCGGGAATAGTTCCTGGAAAAAATTATATTGAAATGCATTTTATGGAACATTCTTCAAATTAGATTATGTAAAGCTTTGTCTGCTCTTACAGTATGATTTTAATGCATACTTGACAATATAAAGTTTTACTATCAATTGAAAAATTACTAATTTTCGATGCCCTATTTTCTTACTTTTACTTTGAAATTTCTTTTATTGAAGCAAAAACGGGATAATTTTACATATTATATTCGTATCCGAGAATATTTTATTAAACAGCCAAAACCGGGAAATTCCGGAAAATAAAACTACTTTTAATTGTATCAAAAATGTTTGAAAACTCTGATGTAGAGTTACTGAAGCTTTTACTTATAATTTTTTTTGTTATACTTTTAATTGATTCGCATCTCAAATAGATGTTAACATATAAATCTCCTCGTCATACAATAAAAATAAAAATACATTATTTTCCAAGAAATCCTTAGCCTTATTGATTATATTAGAAATAAAATGAACTAAAAATTAGAACATTATTGAAACCATTATAAATTTACAGTATTTCACTATCACATCAGTTTAATACTGTACGCTCAATTTTTTATTTTTTCAATAATTTATGTTATTTAAAAAGTATCTGATATAATAACAAACCAAAATAAAATCAATATAGATATGTGGTTTAACTATAGTAAACATAGATTAAACTAGTGTTGTTTTGATTTTTATCAAAATTAAAATCAAAATGGAAAGTTTAACTAAAATCAAAAAATCAAAATACAATCAAATTAGAGAATCCTTCTGAAAATACAATCAAAATACAATTAAAATGAAAAAAATTTTGAAAAATCAAAATCAAATTAAAAATCACAAATAATTTTTATTTTAATTTTGATTTTTGTCAGAAAATCAAAATCAAAATTCGGCAAAAGTAAAAATCAAAATACAATTAAAATAGTAATTTTGACCAAAAGCAAAATCAAAATACAATTTAAATGATTATTCTGTTAAAAATCAAAATCAAAATACAATCAAAATAAGAAATGTAAAAGCGAAACAACACTAGATTAACCAAACGAGTATTAAGCGCCTAAAAGTTTTGAATTTAATATGATTAATGAAGAGTTTTGTATAGACATCGATATAACGTTAGAGAGCATTAGTATCGCTTTTTTACTGTTTTCGTTGTGTACTGTAAGGTATAATCTATGATCAAATTATAAATAAAAGTAATCTTTGCGTGAAATCTCATCAATCAATTATTAAATCAATGGAAACCGAAAATAACTTAAACGTGACAAACATTTCGGACAATTGTTTTGTCTGTAAAGTGTATTTTGATCGAAATCTGAAGAAAAGTCGTCGACGCATACTTCGAGAAAGGGATGACTTAGTTTCACCATTTCTTTATTTGTTACACACAGCCAATTCGTTGGGCACATGGTTTGCCCAAAACGATATCTGTCTAAATAGCGGTCCATTACCGCTAAACACTACCGAACAGTTGCAGCAAATGTTTGCGTGTCGGAAGTGCTTCGAAAAGGTTATCAAACTCGAAAAAGATGTGATCAATTTTGAAAAACAGATTTCGCAGATATTAGACCAAAGTTGTGACACTTTGCTCAATATGAACATCATTAGGGGTGACGACCAACGAATAAAACAGTTGCAAAACGAACAGCTCATCAGTAAACAACAGTCGCGTCAAAATACGCGAAAAATTAATCGAAATAAATCGAAATTATCGCCAAAAAAGAAGAAAAAAATATTGAAATGCGAACAGACATACGAACAGTTAGACGTTCAGTCAAATCATCAAAATCATCAAAAAACTAAGCAAATATTGTATGAGATTTTCAATTATTTTTCGATTAAAAAATTATTACAATTTTTTTCGGTTAAAAACCAGTGTTTTAGCTAAAGCTCAAGAGGGAGATCAACAACAACTACTTTTACTTCACGTTCCCGATAATGACACTAATATTGACAGTTCAGAGCAATTAATTATCCCTAATTCAGAATCAGATCATAATTATCATGAAGACGACAATCAGGCAATATTTTTGAGTTCAAATGCGATACCCGTTACGACATGTGTTACCGTCACTTCAGAGGATCAGGTTCTAGAGGTTCAGATCGAACAAGAAACAGATGAACAGGAATTTGAGGCTAATTGTGATGATAATAAAGAAGTTGAATTAATGGAAATCGAAGATTCGCCAAACATTGATGACGAACACGATTATTCGAATTCAAATGACGAAACGTGTGAAGCCGTTAACGCAATATCGCATAACGAGACCAATTGGCAGTCGTCTTCCGATAATGTGATTATTGTCCATAAAAAGGGATTTATTCCAATTGATGATGAAAAATCTGATGAGTATGTTTAGAATAATATCGAAATTATTTATAATTTTGAATTTTTTCTGCAATAATAGAACATCGGAAGCATTCAATAAAGTTGATGGCAAACCTTTAAAACCTAAAGTAAAAGAAAACTATACAAAAAGAACTTATAATCCACGATCGAGTTCTCCACTTCCAGCTGCAGGTGAATCAAGAGTTGTGGTGCATCTTATGTACGGAAGTAAGCAATGGAAACGTCCGATGGAAGGAGAAGTAAAGTCTATTATTAGAGATATGGCTCTTTATAGACCAGAACCTGCGGGAAGAAAAAT
The DNA here is from genome assembly GCA_034698025.1 of Phthiracarus crinitus. Lineage (NCBI taxonomy): Eukaryota > Metazoa > Arthropoda > Arachnida > Sarcoptiformes > Phthiracaridae > Phthiracarus > Phthiracarus crinitus. The sequence continues at coordinate 1,771 of JAQGAW010002130.1, read as the reverse complement.
CGCGGCATCAGACAAACTTTGCCCTCCAGTTATTAAAAACTATGCCAAACGACTTGTGAGTGAATGTAAGGAAGCGGCACGAACTATAAGAGTATCTGATCATCAAGATGTCACTCAATTAGACATGAAAAGCTTTACGGCTGAAGTATTTCAAAAATGTTCAAAAACAGCGAATTTAATTAAATCATTGATTCCGATTGAACCGAGAGATACACTCGATGAACACGGAGCTACGGCTGTGATTATGGGTGTTATCTTATACATGCATAGCATGCAATCAAATACTTTGCAACATATCCTTAGTTATGTGTTAAGGAAAGCTGGTTGTAATCGAGAAGGTTTTAAAACACTTCATTCGTTAGGACTTACTCTTAGTTATACAAGTATTTTGAAAGTGATGAACGATATCGACGCCAAACCTGATGTGATCGAGAAGTCCAGTTTGGATACGATCGAAAAATCAATAAATAGTGTGGTCGTCAGAACCAAAACCGAGTCAAACGAGAAATTAAAGAAAAAAACTGCACAAGAAATAGGAGAACCAGAAAGCGTTTTAATGCAATTCACTTTACCATACTATACAACCACTGGAAGAACGCAAACTGTTTCTTACGCTACGAATACGTTCCAAAACAACTCTCAATCCATTACTTCATATGACACGTGTGAATCTTCCGTGAATGTGTGACATTAATATAATTAATATAATTTTTGTATTATTAGTTTGAAATGAATATCTGATTTTTGAAGACATCAATTTTGTAAATCGTGTTCAATATTTATAAGAATTATTTATGTAAAATTAATTATTACGCCTAATAATCAAATAATCATATATACAGTAAATAATTTTCTAAATCAATTAATAGTATATTACTTAATACTTAATGAGCTGCAATGGAATATTGTAATGAATTAACGTCCAATTCTCATAACACAACTAAAAATCAAATCTAAGTGTGATTTTTTCAAAAATACAATTTTGCAATTAGTATTTTTTAATTTTGATGTAAATTATTTATAAAAATGAACAAAAGTACTATAAATGTATCTATAAGGTACACTTAAAATTAATAAATTACGTTAAAATATTTCGTTAAAGAAGAAATCGCGGAAGACTTGGAGCACATTGGCTGTGCTTCAATATTAGAAGAAACATTGAAGATTGTATTCAAATCGGAAGAGCATGAGACTCCAAATCTCGAGTTAACGGACACATGTGGCAATCAAATGTCTACCGAGGATTTTACTAAATTAACAAGTAAAGAAACAAAGAAATATAGAAAGAAAAAAAACAGACAATTCCATTGAAAAAAAGTAGAGAAAATCAGACAATTACTTTGGATGAATTGAGGGAACTCCAAAACTCGAGTTCTCTCCATTTTTTCAATATGTGACTTCAAACTCAGTCCATATTGAATCCTACATCAAGCAATTGAAGACTGATGTTATTAATATTTATGAAAATAAAATTGAAATACTTAAGAAAAAACAAGAGAAAAATTAAACACTCGCACGACCAACAAATTGGATTAAGAAAAATTAAAATAGAATAATTTTACTAACAAATCGGTGGCACCGAATAAATAAAAAATAATTACAAAAACAAAAAAAAAGAAATGCAATGTTGGAATAGCTCCACGTGTGGCGCATTTTGGATAACGCTATTAAAAATATTACTTGTTCTATCATTTACTCTTCTAACATTAAGCGCCAGTTTACTCTATAACCATAGAAACGATAACAACTATTATTTCGTGGATATAAAACG
>JAQGAW010002129.1:0-16196 GCA_034698025.1 Phthiracarus crinitus | reverse complement strand
ACTAAATGAACCTGATAAACCGTTTCAACGGATTGCAAGAGAAATTGCGGAGGATCTTAGAAATTACTTTGGTGTGCCCTCAGATATACTAATCTGGATTTTACTTAACTTGGCACGTGATTATCCACAAATTGCTTGTGACAACACTTATGGTGTTACAATGCTTCACAAAAAAAATGATTTATCTCTTTTGAAATAAGAGACCATCGACCGAAAAGGGTATGGAAACTAAAGCAAAAAAATAAAAACTCAACCAACAGAAATCTCAATCCTTGTAAAAAAGTGGCTAAAACCTATAGACTCAGGCTCGATAATCAATCGGAAACTACTGATTCGCCAACAACCAGTTTTGAAAAAACAGTAACTTTGAGTCCAGTTAATATCCCAATTAATGGTTTCGCAATAGCCAAGAGGTCGGAAGAATTAATTAAGGAAGGGATAACACCCAGTTTGCAACAGTGGGTTAAAATGAAGGAAACGGAAGTTAAAAAACATCAATAATATAAAAATTTTGCCATAATAAGATTACCCGATGGACAAAAGTATTCGACTGATGGGAAAACAGTCGCACTTAATGGGAAAGATTATAAAGTTAGTTTTCCAGCAAATATCTCTGATCTAACACAATCGCAAACTTTGCCTGCCGAGGAAATTGTGAATCAACCGATAGATCGTCAAATACCATTAGTAATTTTTCAATCGTTAGAGCAGTCACAAATTGAAAGTAAAACGATAATTAGCAATACACAGTCAGAAATCAAATAATTGACCGAATCGGTATCTGATCTTAAATTAAAATTGCAAAGTCAGCCAGAAATCGCATCATTAACTGAATCGGTGTCTGAGCTTGTAGTAAAATCGCAAACTCAGCCGAAATGTCAACTGAAATCGCAATTTCAACTGAAATCTCAATCGCAATCTCAAGAAAAATCGAGATTTGACTCGAGATGTCAAATAAAACCAAAGACGTTTCAAAAATCACAGGAAATTTAGAATTCATTTAAGTCTAAATTAAAATCGAAAAATTAGTCTCGAAAAAATGTATGTTTGTCGCCTGAAAAAGTAACGATTGCGCCAACAAATGGTAATGAAAATATTAATCCTAATATATATCCTAATAAAAGTTCTTTAGTTAAAAAAACTTCCAAATATAAATCTTTTACATCATTACTAAATGCTAATCCTTCGTTACGTTTAGAAGCCGATTTTGATCAATTTGTTAGATTAAAGTTAGTAACAAAAAAACATATAAAAAGTTTTTCACAAAATATGATACCCTCTATGATATGTTTTTGACCTGTGGTTCTGAATTCTTTGGTAAATTGCAAAAAATAAACGAATTCCCGAATTATGAGTTAACTCAACTTATCCTCCGCAATTTCTCTTGCAATCCGTTGAAACGGTTTATCAGGTTCATTTAGTGGGTCCCATTTCTTTTTGGAATTTAAAAACTCTAATGCTATATCGGAAATAATTAAATTCTGTATAAAGTGAGCTCAAAGTGTATGTTCATACTCTTTCTTGTTTAAACCCTTTTAGACCGGTTTTAACTTGTTCTAATAAGACTTCGAGAAATGAGTGATTGGCTTAATCGTTATCCAAATCTTTAAGAAAATCCAAATATAAATATTTTGAACAAGCACATTATTCTAATGTTCAATCTCTGAAAGCTGAATCACTAATGAGCCAGTTCACGGTGAGCACTCACTCATGTACTTAAGCAAAAATACTAAAAATATAGGCATAAATATATGCGCAGAACACAATATACAAATGTCTTACCTTACAATAGTTTACGCTTACTCTACGAAAGCTGAATCACAAGTGAGAAAAATTTAAGTATACACTCTCTTAATTACTATCACAACAATACAATTTTCAAAGTCACGAAGTCTTATTAGAACCAGTTAGAACCGGTCTAAAACGGTCTAAACAAGAAAGAGTATTAACATACACAATGAGTTCACTTTATACAGAATTTAATTATTTTATTAACGAAAAAATTTGAACAGAGATATTTAACGAAAAACAATTATAGTACATTAAAATCTAGAGTAAACGCGAATATTAAAAAAAATTAAATTGATTGAAAATATTTCAACGATTTCGAAAAAAATATGTAATAAAATATACGATTTGACTAAATAACCAATGATTTATGGGATTTAACAAAGCGCTTGATTCAGTGAATGAATTTTACGAAAACGTAAAGAATTATTACATTTATTAAACGTAAATATTACACTTAACAAAACTAAAATTATTTTGTCAATGGATAATTAAAAATTTTTATTACATTATTGTAATAGATTGTTATAAAATAATTTCTTTAACATTTCACCAAAAAATTTCGCTCGTATTGATTTTCTTCATTTTCTTCTAAATTGTACAAACAAAGGTCTACACTATATGTGAAATCCAGACACGGACCGATATGGTGTGACCACTAAATTTGTAATTAAAAATATCGTATTAATTATTTCATACATGTATTTGAATTTTTTTTCAATAATTTTTTGCAACAATGAATTTTTCGTTAATTTCACTAATAATTTTTTCCAAAAAATAATATTTACAACTCAAAAAAGACTCATATATTCATTGAAGAATATTATTTTCAAAAAGACTCCTATCTTCAGAAAAACAGACTCCTATCCCTTAATAAATATAAAGACCTGTCCACACACATTCAGACAGACATACATCCCAAATTCAATAGCTCCTTTAGTTAAAGTGAGCTTTAAAAAATATTTCTACTTTTCATGCACTAAAGATATTTATGGAATCTTTTTGTTAAGGGTTTCCTCCCGTTTTCAGCACTTTTTAGTCCCAGAAAACCCGTTCTTTAATTATACCTAATTTTGGATATTTATTTTGATTTAAAGTTTTTAAAAATAATATACTATAAGCGTAACTTAAATAAATTGTATTATAATGTTTATATATGTTATTTTTCTGTTCATAATCCCAAATTTTCAATTTTGTATAAAATTATTTCATTTGCAATATTTTACTTACTCTGTTATTGCGCATATAAGTTACGCTAATCATGATCTGATCAATTAAATACAAATATAAATTGATTTAAAAAGCAAACACTTATCGATGATAATTTGATTTGATTTGATTTCCAGTTATTTAGTGATGTAGTGAGCAATTGAACAATTTTTCGAATATATACAACATGTACAGTATCTTGTAATTGGTGTTGTATTGTACGTACTCTTACTTTGATAGCTATGAGTTTGTATTTATATTTATATAACGTTAAATGAATTTGATGTATAAATTATAAGTCGAATGTCTATTATGGTATTTGATGCGTGTGTCAACGATAACAACAACAACGACAACAATGATGAAGAGAAAGAGAAAGAGAAAGATGTGTCCATCGATGGAGACAGAGTTGGATGGAAGAAGTTGTCGACCACAACCAAAATGAGGAGTTATAGAGATGGGAAACCAAAACACGAACACATTCTGTTTCGGGAACGAGAAGTGCCTAAAAAAATCACCAATAAATCGAAATCAGAATCGAAAAAATTAGTAAAACACGCAAAATGTGTTAAAACTATGGCTGATAATTGCCATAATCGTAGACACGATAAAACTGCGGATAAATTGGATAAATGCGCGCATTGTATGCGTCGACGAAAATCGAGAAACGAGTCCGAAGATGTGATCGATTCCAATGCCAGACATGATAGAGAAAGAAAACTGTCGTCGGGTTCGAGTAAAAAATTAAAATATTCGGAACAGAGCGCTGAAGAGTTGATACGGTTAGACAGAGACAGAGATAGAGACAGAGACAGAGACAGAGACAGAGATGACAAGAGAGAACGACGACATTCACATTCGCACGGAAAATCTCGTGTCACCGATTCAGACATGGATATCGATGTGGATTACCGCAGACATCATCACCACAATCATAATCATAACCATAATCGTCGAAAGTATAGATGTCGAAGGCATAGTCGAAAGCATTCGCATCACTCGTTATCGAAGAAGCGATCGCTCGATAATGAGGACAATGAACAGACGCCTCCAATGATGACTGGAACCGCAACTAAAATACTTCGCGATCATTCCTCTTACGCCGAAGTGACACCACTTGATTCAAAAGAGATTTACGCTGAAGGTATAAATATTGTCATATTGTTGTTACGCTATGATTAATGTTAACTTAATCGCTCATTCAATAGGCGATCGTATTGTTATTAATGTTAACTTTAAACGCGACGATCAAAACGAGCCGAAAAGGTTGACACAGGAAGAGTGTGTTGTAGAGAAGGCAGCTTTAAGTGCAGCTGAATCCAAACAAGAATCATCGCAGAAGACATCGACATCTACACCGATACCGACAACGCCACCAACAACGACGACGACGACCACAACAACCACTGCAACAGCAATATCGATGATAACACGATGCGACGATAACTCGAATACTTCGAGCACTACACGAATGAGTGGCACTAAACTGATGGACACATCTAATAACTCGGATAATAAAAAGGATAGAGTTGTTGACGAATTATCGTTTCTGCCTCGAAGTTTACGTCAACAAGAACTGAGAGCGACATCGACTCAATCGATAACCACTCAACAACAGGTGCCGTCACTTACAAATGCGATTACATCCACACAAATCAATTACGGTCCGCACACACCAGAAGGAGAGTATTGCGAAGGCGAAGGCGATGGTGAAGGCGATGGTGAAGGTGAAGGTGAGGGTGAAGATCAGTTTATGCCAACGCCTACGCAAGACGAGTCGCAATCGCCTCTAAGGACGCGTTCTTCGGCGTCACTTTCGGTAACAGTTTCATCGTCGCCAACGCTATCATGCGAAGGCAAGAATGACGATGTCTACGATCCGGAAGCGCCACTTCAATCACCAGTGGATAATATAACCAAAGTTATTAGTAATAGTTCGCCTCAAAAGGAATCGTCGTTATCTGTATCGCAGAAATGCGTGAGCAGTTCACCTCAGCAGCAATTATCTCAAAAAGAGAACGCAATCGCGAAACAATCGCCTGTGTCGTCACTATCGTCGCGAAGAACGTTGCAGACGTCAACAGAAATGCAATCATCAAAATTTAACTCTCCATCCGCTCCTAATAAAGAATTGATTTGTATTCCAAAGTCATCGCCCGTCACTACATCTCACTCATCAGTGCATTATTCAACGTCTCGCAGATCACCATTTAAATCTCCTTCTTTAGCATTCAAATCACCTCAGAGACAGGTAATTTGAAAATCGTTGTCGACATTTTGATTAAACTTGTTTTCATGTTTTTGTTAATTGATAGTTATCACAGATATCACCGCAAAACCTTAAACCTTCACCACAGAAATCGACGAATGCGATGACCAATAATAGCACGTCTCTGATGCCACCGCCAACTGTACCCAATGTGTCGCGTTGTCCCACATCTGCCGTAACGTCAAGTATGGCAATGACAGCGGCAGCTATTGCTTCTATTAATCCAACCAATTTGGCTCAATTGTTACAAATGGCGCAATCATTGAAGAATCCACAGCATCAGGTGCATCAGCAATTGCAACAAAGGTCTTCATCCAGTTCTGCCACCGCTTCGTCCAGTTGTTCATCATTATCGTTATCGTCATCATCGATGAGCTCTAACCAACACCAACACCAACACCAAACTCAACATCAAAATCACGCTTCAGCTAATCGTGACGTGAATGAAGTGATCGATATGGACGTGGAATCTCCATCTCCACCTCAAATCAGTTCTTCGACGACGTCCAGTAGTTCTAACCGCGTTTCATCCACCACTTCTGCCACAGCCACTGTTCAGACACTGTGGGATCAAATTCTAAAGTCAACGCAAAACGTCAATTCAAAGTCATCTTCGAATATGTTATCCTCTAATAAGCGATTGTCCTCTTCCTCTAAAATAGATCATAAAAAGGCGAGACATGAGCATTCATTGACTACTAGTTCCAGTAATAAGCATCATCAACATCAACATCACCATCGAAGTCACCATCAAATAGTTAATGTGACCGATAATAAGAAACATCCGTTACATTCTGGTGCTAATGATAACATTTGTAATAAATTAGATCAGTTGACAGTGTTGGACGACGTGCCTTCTTCTGCCGTTGAAATGGCTGTTAAGGAGAAGGTATGCACGATTTGTTATAATATGCTTAATTTGTTAGCTTATCATTGAATTTGATTTCAATTTAACGTTAGTTTATTAAAAAGTTGAATCGTCAAGAAAGAGTTATAGAAGAGGTTAAACTTGTGCTTAAGCCTCATTATCAAAAAAGACAAGTCAGTAAAGAAGAGTATAAAGAAATACTACGCAAATCAGTACCTAAGGTGAGGATAAATAGTTAATGATAATCTGAGTGATAGTCTCAGAATATTGATCATTAGACTTTTTACTATGTTTTTAACGTTATTTACTTGAATGGCACAGATATGTCACAGCCGTAGCGGTGAAATAAATCCAGTGAAAATTAAGTCATTAATTGAAGGTTATATCAAACGATTTAAATATTTACGCAAAAAATCCAAGAAATAGATGTGTGCACCAAAATATAATTTAGTTATGCATCAAAACTAAAGAATTATATTATAATATATTTAGCAAACTGAGACACTTCTTATTTCTACATAAGTATATTATTGTAATTTAATATTAATATTATTTATATTTATTTTAACATTATATTGTAAAATATTCTGTTTATTTTTTAGCGAATCAATTCACATAACAAATAATTTTATTGTGTTATCTCTAAAATTAGGTATATTTACTGTAAATTAGGTATTTTATTATTTGTTTTTACTTTTCATTATTTTAAATCAATTTTCATTTTGTTCTTAGATCTTGTATATTAGTGTTTATAAAATTTGTATATTGAAGTTTACTCTTAAAAAGTTTGTTTGATAAAATTTGTATACGTTTGACGATTTTTTTATTCAAAAGGTCATCGGTTTTTTTTATTATACCAATTAAGCGAAAATACGCATTTATTTGAATAGTATCGGAGAAATACCAATTCAATACACTTAACTAAGATTTGGTTAAAAATAATAAATCTTAATCGACTATTAGGAGAATTTCGTAAACCAAAATTAGTTTTATTTGAGAATAAAAGAAGTTTAATCGTATGTCATAAAACTAGTAGATATAACCTTATTTTAGAGTTAACTAAAACTCAAGGGTTTGATTTTTTGTACGGTTTAGCTTTAGTTTTGCTATAATACGTAGTATCTCACAATTCTGTTATTTTTCCATAAGTTAATTCGAATTTATTTTATTATTCTTAAGTTTATAAATTATTTTAACACAAATATTCTCAAAATACGATGTTTTAAATCTTAGGCATTTAAAATTTTTTTAAAAATATTTTAAACGAAGTTATTTTTCCAAAAAAATTTATTTTAAAGCCATTTTTAGACCTTTTTATCCATATTAAGCCTTTTCAAAGCAGTTCATAACTAATTTTTTAGCTTATTTTCATTCATTTTTAGCCGATTTTAAGTATAATTGTTGGCCTTTGTTGAGAAACCCTTTAATAAATATAAAAACCGGTCTAAAGACCAAGGTTTCCTAAGGTTTAATGGTCTAGGGTGATGTCCTTTAGACTTTTCAAAATTCTAGGGGGGGGTCAAACTCACCGGATTTAGCAGACAATATTTTTTGCCTTCGGCCGAAAAATTTTTTCTAAAATTTTTTCTTAATTTTTCCCGACGAAAGCCTAAACCACGCCCCACAAAAAACAACGAATTGAAACGATAATTTTTTGAAAATTTGACAAAAAAAAGGAGGTCGCAAAAATAATCGGATTTGATGGACAATTTTTTAAAAATATTATTAAAAAAATTTTCATTTTTTTGTCCTTGAAATCTTAAAATTTTGGGTTGGGGGATTGACTTTTCAATTTTAGTGGAGGGTGGTATATGGGGGCTAGACCCCCCTCTTGGGATAATCTGCTACAGACATTCATATCAAATCCAATAGCTCATTTGGACAAATTGAGCTAAAAATTTATTTTTTAAAAAGTAGAATTTTTATAACCACTTTAAAATCCAAAAAATTATTTGGTACATTGAATTTGCTACATTTTCGCTGAACCATGTTATATATATACTTGGATTGTTTTAATGGCTACTAGTTCTCGAAAATTCAAACATACAAAAAATTGTGATAAAATGTTAGTTTTAATATTTTTTAATTGAAAAAGACAGTATAATCTTGAATATTTCCTACAAAAAGTCATAAAATATGCGCTAATGAATTATCGAATATATATTGTATCCAAACAATAACAGTATTGTAAAACACATTAATCATAAATAAACGATAAGTATGTTACACCCACTTATTATTTATTTATCATATTAACACTTTTATAACAAAAAATTCAATTACAAATGATTTGTGATGTATGGTCAACGCGTAATTTGCATAATTAGCTGTTGCTCAAGAAAAGGTTTGCATTTAATTTTTTTTAGTTACCTCTAAATGAGTAAATATGTTATTAAATACAAATTCGAGTTCTGATTTTAAATAATTTGAATTTTTATTTGAATAAATTTAATATTGAGTATTTAATTATATTTAATTATTACAATAAGTACAGTTACGAATATATATATACACGCAATAAAATGAGTTTTACAAAAAATCATTTAAATTAGTATAAACTTTTAAGTATTGTCTATAAAAATGGCATTAAATAGTATTTTTAACTTTGAAATTTTAACTCAATATATGACTATTAATATATGCATCTATTATTCATTTTTAAATCTTTAATTAAAATTTGAAACATTCATATATAAATATTTGGATTTTCGATAAATAAGTATTTATTATTTGCGGCTAAATCTCAACTTTAAAGAATCGACATCACTATTGCGCTATTAAATCATATAAAGTAGACTAGTAAAAGGGTATATGACATTTGTCGGGTTTGTTCTGGTTTTAAAATTTTTAGATAAACCCTAACAAACCAATATGATATAGATTTTTCTAACATTTCAAACACTCTTTATAACTTTATAATTTTTAATTATTAATTATTTACTATTTTTTAAATAAGTTTTATTTGTTTTAAATTTTAGAAAATGAAGCAAAATTAGTGGAAGTATAAAAATATTTTGATAATCGTATCGGGTTTGGGTCTAAAAATTTTAATGATTTACTAGTCTAATATACAGTAAAAGTATAAGTTTATTTAATAATCGATAACAATATAACTGTATTGTGTTCCTAAATTCAATTCCGTAGATTAAGAACTTAAAATTTACTTTATATTGTAATTTATTGTTTAATGTTTAAGATTTTTTAAAATTTACTTTTTAATCTAATTTCTAAATCATTTCAACCCGAAAAAGTTATTTAAAAACACTATTTCGTTGAAGACAATTAACATTTTACTTAATGAACGCACAATTTATTTCATTTACTTAACTTTTGTTTAGACGTGAGTAATTTTAGGGTTAATGGGTATCAGTTCCTCTCTCCTACAATCAGATCCACTTTCATTAACTACATTATCATTTTCATTAATTGGTCGAAAACATTTGATAAGTCTTTCGGATGGCGTTCCTGTAATCGTGAAGTAGTGATAGATCGCATATATCGGAATACATGACAGTGACGATAGTGTTAGCATCCATCCAACAATTATAGACCAATTGGGATAAACGTATTGTTGAACAACTAAATGTTTGTATTCGTACAGAGCCGCGAATGATATAAACTAGACATTTTTTCAAAGATAAATTAAATCTACTTATATGTGATGTGAGTTATGGGTTACTCACACCAAGAAATAGTGGACTAATATAAGTCCAACAGCATCGCCAAAAAATTCCTGGTAGTGTTCCCAACATCTCTTTAATATGCAAAGCAAATTTTCCCGCTCCTTTTTATTTTTAATAATTATAAAGTGTATTATTAGTGCAACTATTCATTGTTTTTCCAAAAAGTCAATTTGACATACCATAACACCAACAAACAGCTATCGCTTCAATAAATACGATAAATAAAACGGATAAAGAAGTGCCATATTTATCAAATAAATTTACGATATAATTTCCGCCCTATTATTTAAAATATGATAATCAAATTGTTTTAATTTAATTTTTTTGTGCAATAACTTACGTAAGTGGTTGTTGGCAATGCGCACAAATAAATAAATAATATCAAAAAGGCTACAAATATTTCTCGATTCTTGCGTAATACACTGGGATACTCGTCACATAATCCCGTTATCATAGCCTCCAAACCACCAAACTGTAATTAATTTTGTTTAAGTTAAAAATCAGGAGAAAAAAATAGCATTGACTTCTGATAATATCTAAAAATAATTTTTTATCTCATATATGATAACATTTAATTTCCCAAAAAAATTTAATTAAACCCTCAATATTTCTCCAATATTTTGATATTTGAAAATAATATTTTTAATAACGTAAGCATTACAGTGCTATCGAGTCCGAGCGTTATGAGCATAGAAAAAAATAATATCGACCAAAACACCGAACCATGCATTGTTGCGATTGCTTCCGGATATGCAACGAACACTAAACCAGGTCCTAAAATAATTTAAATGAATTATAATCTTAAATTTTTAATAAATTTATTTCGTTACTGCTAACCGTCAGTCGCGACTTTATCGATATCTTTTTTCATTTCCTCTGCCATATATCCCAATACCGAAAATATAACAAAACCAGCCAAAAAACTGGTTAAACAGTTCACGCTACTTGTGAACAAAGCGTCTCTATATGTATTGAAATTTAAATAATCTTAGAACTCAGGGTTGAAAATTTATTTTGTGTTGTTTTAATATTTTACTAAACCTGTAGCAATTGTTGTGAAATTTATTGTAAGACGATAGTGCCAACAATGTGCCAAAACCAGGTCCTAACGAAAAAAATATTTGGGTCGCCGCGTCAACCCATACCTAAAATTATTTTATTTTTTCGAATATTATAATGGATACTATTAGGATTATAATTATAATTTAAAATTACTTCAATTTTATAAAGTTTATCCCATTGCGGTTCTAAATAATATCGAATTCCAGTCATTGATCCTTCAAGTGTTATGCCACGGATAAACAGAATAAATAGTACGAAATATGGCAGCAGTGCTGTGACCCAAACAGCCTGTTGTTATAAAGTAGAGTTGATTTATTGTCAAAAATTTAATACCCGATTTAAACCCAAATCAGACAAAATCCCGACATCTTTTAAATTTCCAATTTTTTAAAGCTTTAATCAATTTAATTTTGATGTCTCGAATTTTTATGCATAATTTATGTGATTTACTTCATAAATTTTTATTTGTTATAAAGTTACTAATATTTTTGCAAACCATTTGTGATTTATATATTTTAAATATTTTAAAATTATTCTGATTTAATATTCTTTATATTAATAACATTTTAAGTTAATTAGGACTCTTTAATTAATACAAATATACTCGAAAAAAATTACCTTTCCGGTACTTTTAACTCCTTTCCATAAAGAAAAGTAAACGAGAATAAAGACAATCATAAGGCAAAAAGCTAGAGACCATTTAATTGGACCAATAGAGCCTATACCATCTGATAAATGTATTTGTAGTACTTTGCGTCTAAACGAAACAAATTAGTTTTAATTAGAATTTTTATAATGAATTTTGTAGCAAAGCATTTCAATTAAATATAATTTGTGATAAGTATAGACTCAAATTATATCATTTGTTAATATTTTATTTCATAAGTTATTGGAATGCATTTTTGTATGCACACGAATCAGGTTTTCGGTTTTATTCTGGTAACCGATAGGAAGTTTATTCATTCCTAGAATAAACGAATTGAGTGTTAGAAAGTTACAACCGAACCAATACGAAACTTATCCGGTAAAATCGACGGGTGAACTGATTTTTCTGCTTATATCTTTAGTTGTTAATTTTACTGTAAATTTGTTAATATTTTATTTGATAGCATGCCTGTAAGGAATTGTATAGAAAAAGTTAATGTGGAAAGGCATACAGGTTTCAAAGCTATTTTTTGTTTTTTTCTTTGTTTTGTCTGACTACTTCGGGTTCCCAACTTATATTATCAGGACTGATCGGATCTTATAATAAAATTCTCGAGACAGTTTATGAATTTTCTCTGAATTTTATGAAATATTCCTCTTATATATTTTAAAGCGGATCGGGTCGGGCTTTGACTAAGAAATAATCGGGCTCGAGCCTGTGCTAACTTCAAACTTTTGAGCTTTAGTCGAACCTGAGATTTTAAACAATTTACCAGTTTATATTGTAGAGCATCAGATTCTCTGACACTTTGCATATAGACTTTATGTTTTATATTAACAAGAAATAGTATTGAGTATAATTTAACATTGATATCTGTTTGACTCTTATTAAGTTAATTTTCTATTGGTATTTTTAATTTAAATTTTATTAAAGAATAAAATTTCGTTTTAAAAAAAATTTATTTCATAACTTATAATAGCTTTTTTTAAAATGTAAAATTAGAAGCTGTCAATCATAAAGATTTTGTCAATATAGCTAATGAATAAGAATAAAACCATAATAAGTTTATGGCGATAGCGATAAGGATTTCCGGGTAAATCCAAATTTTTATAGACTACATAACCGAGAGATTAATAGTTAAGATCTATTATAGATAATTAATAATTTAATAGTAGTTTTTTACTTAAATGATTAATTAGTATTTTAGTAATGGTTTAATCTAACACTTTACCCTCTGTTATGCATTGTTTTAATTTTTTATTTGACTACAGAAGCAGATAAATGGATTTGGGAATTTCTGTCTGTCTGTCTGTCCCTCCGTCCGACTGTCACACCCATTAATTAAGGAAAATTACCGATCTTTATATTTATTAAGGGATTTTAAAAATGACAAAAAATAGATAAAAAGTCATTGTTGAAAAGAAAATTGTTCTGAAAATTGTTGATAGTTTAAATGGTATATTGTATTCCTGTAAGTGCAACGGTCAGATCATCTATGATTATAGACATATAATTAATTTAATTTATAAGAATGAGTTCACTAATAGTAATTTTATTTGTAAACACGTGCACGCAATTAACTACAGTTCACCCTACAATGCAAGTGTGTTGGACGCAGTAGAATATGGTGTCTTACTATAATTAATGATTGAAAGCTATTAATAGTTAAGCTAAGAGTAAAAATTATATAAATTCTATAATAGAAGCTAAAAATATTCAAGTTTAAATAATAGATAAAATGATTAAATATTTAATGAAAGATTTCACTGGTAATTATAGCACATTTTATTGCAAAAATTAAAGGAGATTTAAATAGCTTTTAATTAAACTATTCTTATCGTAAAATTAACTTTCCATTACTATAGAAGTACTATTTTAGTCAAACATTATTAATTGCTTAAATATTTTTGTGAGTTTTTGAATAACCAATACTTAATGAAGCATCAGTAAGATTATATGACTTCTTAAATAAATTATGAAATTAAATTTATTCGTGTTTTAGAAATCTTACTTTCAAATAGATTTTGGATTTTGCACACTAACTTTAATTTTGACGAAAAACGCGAATTACTTTACCAAAAATAAGGTATTTATCGATTAAGTCTTAAAAAGCCAACTCATGATTGGACTAAAACAATTTGAAATATTTTTTAAAGGGATTTTAATTGAAAAATTGGGAAAAATTAAATTTAAAAAATATCAAGACTTTAAAACAAAGGTCGTGTGATCAAGAAAAATAAAGTAAAATTGAAAAAAGATTGAATAAAAAATCTTTAAGATATAAGAGTGTTATAAATCTTATGTCTTAAACTTTATTTTAAATGCATATTGAAAAGACTTGTACTCTCGTTTGAGTATCTATTCGTAGTGTTAGTAAAAAGGGTATATCTTTAATCTTATTATCAGTTTGTGAGCGCTGTAAATGGATGTCATGGAGAAAAACTTTAACAAGAAGTAGAACAAGTTGTTCGCACAGAGAAAATAATGCCTAGAAATAAAGTATCTGTTAAGAAGAGAGTTGATGAGAGAGAGAGGGAGGGAGAGAGAGAGAGAGAGAGAGAGAGAGAGAGAGAGAGAGAGAGAGAACGTGATGTAAAATTGATCTCAAATAGTGTGTGAATGCTTTGAACAACTGGAGCAAAATTATGTGAAGGTATGTGTCAATAATCGTTGTTATCGTTATTATTACTGTTCAAAAAAAGTTTTTTGGCGATGACACCAATCCATAATAAATTCTATAGACGTAATGCGCGAACTAACAGTAAGCCTGCAGTGGCGTATCATTTCTAAGACTTCTACTTCCAATTAAATTGTTATGATTTTGACTACTTTTTTATAATATGATTCTAACAATATTCATAACTAAAGAGGCGACTAATATATCATTTTATAAAATATAGATTTATACAAAATCTTTTGTAATAAAAATAAGTTATAATAAAAGTATATTAATAACTTATATACTTATTATTTTCTATGAATACTCATATATGTCTCAATATTTGTATTGTATTATAAGATGAATTATTCTTTTGTCAGGTGTTTAAGCAACCAAATCAAAAAGTTTTCTCTCTTTCTCTCTCTATCTCTCTCTCCCTCTCCTCATTCATTCACTCATTCACTCTCACATTCTTATTAGAAGAAATCAATATTAAATAAATGAAACTTTGAGTTATGGTAAGCACGAGAAGTGAGAAGTCAGTTGTGAATAGAAAGAAAAGAAAAAAATCATTAAATTTCGTGCAGACTAGAGATTATGTCACAAAATATCCTAATGACACATAAATTAAAGTCAATTTGATTTAATAATCTAAATAAGAATGAAATTTTTATTGTGCGAATGCAACAGCAAAAAAACTGTTTTATCGAATATCTAAATACAAATAAACATTGCAAAATAATTCTTATTATTTATGTTCCTGTTATTTAATTTTCTAAATATAGAAATTAATTTTTAATCGCGGATTTATTAAATGAGATGAACTATTTATTGTAAGCGATGTGGGAAAGTATGTATTTAGGAATCCAGAACTTATTATATTACTTAATATATTAGTTCGCGAAATTGATTTAACCGAAAATTTATTCAAATATTTAAAATAAGATATATCGAACTTACTGCAGGGAAAAAACACATTGTGAGCTAAATTCAAAAACCCTATCACTGATTCTCGGAAAAAGTGATTCCAGGCTAACATTTCTTAACTATACTGCTCTTCTGTCCTTTTTTCCTCTTTCGTTCAGATAAAGCGCTCATTTATATTACCACAAGAAATGGTGATAACAAGAAAATAGCAATGAATCATATAATAATGCATTGATAGCAACGTTATGTCTCAGTATTTTTTTCACAGTGCTTTACACTCAAATGGCAAACTAAGTTTGACTAGTATTAAACTCTTTTGTCAGTTAATATTACCTTACTTTTGATTCTTATTTTTTGAGTGATAGTAAGTTTTAAATAAAAAACTTCTTTGGATAAAAATTAATTGAGTCACAATTATATTAAACTGAGTTTCTATGTTTAATAAATATACTATTATTATTCTAAGAATTAAAATTTTTTATATTCTTTTTAGTAATTAATAGGGCTTTGAAAATCGTTAATTAACGATTGTTAAAAATCACTATAATTCATATAAAAAACAAGTTAATAAACACCATAAAATCCAAATAAGTGAAATTTATGTAAATGAATCAATCAGATTGAACGATTTTTAAAATTTTAAACAATTTTTAAATTTTTTAAACAAAAGTAACTCATTTTTTAGTAAACCTGTAAAAATTCCTTATGTGTTATCATTATAACTTGTGAATTTACTGAAAACCAAGTTTTATTCTTAAATATTCTGCAGAACTAGTTATTTATCCTTTTTGTAATTAAAATTAAAAAATTTCGAAAGATTTTTTAAAACAATTTTTCAATATTTAACAATTACTGAAAGATTTTATAACATTTTTTGAACGATTATTTTGAACGATTTTAAATTTTTTTTAAACGAGTAATAAACGAATTCGCACTTTTTTCATACGATTTAGTAATTAACTTTAAACAATTATTACCAAAAATATCCAATTAGCGATATCTGTGATTATCAGAGTCTCTACTTTTTCGGAACTAAAACCTTAAAATTTCGGTCGGAAATTCGGACAAAAAGTTGTATATTTTCG
>JAQGAW010002128.1:0-16197 GCA_034698025.1 Phthiracarus crinitus | reverse complement strand
ATTTTGGGTGGTGGGATATATGAGGGAGTGGGATATGTTGGGGTGGTTGGATATGTGGTGTAGTTGGATATGTTGGGGTGGTTGGATATGTGATGAAGTGGGATATATTAGGGTGGTTGGATGTGTTAGGAAGTGGGATAAGTTATGGAGGTGGTGATATATGTGTTATAGTGGAATATGTTGCGGGTGGTGGGTTATGTGGGGTTGTGAGATATGTTGGGGGTTGTTGGATATGTGAGGTAGTGGGAAATGTTAGAGTGGTTGGATATGTGGGCTAGTTGGATAAGTTGGGGTAGTGGGATATGTGAGGATGTGGGATATATTTGAGTGGTTTGATATATGCGGTTGTGGGATAAGTTAAGGTGGTGGGATATATGTTATAGTGGAATATTTTGGGTCTTGGGATATATGATTTAGTGGGATATGTTGGTGTGGTTGGATATGTGGGGTAGTGGGATTTGTTGGGGTGGTGTGATTTGTGAGGTAGTGGTATTAGTTAAGGTGGTGGTATATGTGATATAGTGGGATATGTTGAAGTGGTAGATATGTGTTAAAGTGGGATATGTTTCTTGATGAGATGAGTTCTTCCTCCAAGTCTGATCTTTGTGTTTATTCATGTAAATGAATCTTTTTCGCTCATTTTCTTTAAGTTTTAAATATTTTGTCGATTCCTCCTCATTCGTTCCTTAGCAATAAGTTTGAGATCTTCTTTGCGATCTCCATAAAATCAATGGTAAATATTAAGATTATTTATAGATAATTTTGTTGAAAATATCATGAAAATAATTGACAACAAAAACAGATTTTTTGTTTTTCACAATATAAGGAAAAGGTTTTCTAATCCTTAATTAAATTTTTAAATGAAATTATTAGACTCCAATAATTCAGATTATAATTGCTTTAACTATTAAATTACGAATTTTATAGAAATTCATTGATAAATTATTGAAGAAACCTTAAATTAAGTTTTTAAAATCCCTCCCGTCACCGGTGGTTAGACCGTGTAAACTTCCCCCTAAATCTTGCTGAAGAATGGTAACCGTAGGAGATATTTGAATTCTGTGACAGCAAACTGAGGGAAAAAGTATACGATACACTTGATTCTAACCGAAAATCAATTGAAAAATAATTCCCGTCACCGATGGGGAGACTGTGTAAACTTCTAAATTCTAACGAAAAATCTATGAAATTACCATTACTGGAACTTTTACAGCAAAGTTGGTGAATTCTTATAATATATACCACCACCCTCGGATATGATAGTAATTCGAAAATTGTATTTTCAAACTTTAAAGAATTAAATTTTTTCTACAAAAACTCCTATCATAAAAGTCCAACAATGCTTTTTCAGAAAAGACTCCTATCATAAAAATGCACCAATGTATTTTTAAAAAAGGCTCCTATCATAAAAATGCAACAATGTATTTTCAAAAAAGACTCCTATCATAAAAATGCAACAATGTATTTTTAAAAAAGGCTCCTATCATAAAAATGCAACAATGTATTTTCAAAAAAGATTCCTATCATAAAAATGCAACAATGTATTTTCAAAAAAGATTCCTATCATAAAAATCCCTTTATTAATATAGAGACTGCGAACACCATGACAGACACACACACACACAGACAGACAGACAGACATACAGACAATGTCAAATCCATAAGCTCTCCTTTTTTTTAAAAAGTGAGCTAAAAAATTTTTTAGCTTCATCTTCACGAGAACTATGGTATATAATATCTAGTAAATTAAAATCCATGTTAAAAAACTGACTTAAAACACTAACAAAAGTTTTATTGCTTCCTGCCATAAAAGTTTTAAATAAGTTTTTTATTTTAAATGTTTTTTAAATAGATTTCTCTGCATTAATAATTAGAGACGGGAAATTCAGGAAAATCCTTCTTTTTATAGAACATAGTTAAAATTAATACAATAAAATATGTGAACGAATTACACAAAAAGGAACATTTTGATACCCATTTTATGTTCCTGAAAATCCTGAATTTTACAGACTTTTCTCCTGAAAACTCCTGAAATTTTAAATTTTTTCATTTAATCAACGTTAGAATTGTGTTCAAAATTACTTTTTTTCATTCGTTGTCAGATTATCCTGAATTTTCCTGAATTTCATAAGAATTTCCTTTTTCCTTCCTGAATATAGTCAATTTTTAGTCCTGAATTTCTCGTCTCTATTAATAATAGACTATTCGATTATAGTTATGTGCAATCGATTGTCGTAGCGTTCGATAGGAGCAGCTAAATAGGACAGTACCGTTATTCAGCCTAAAACTTACATCTCTACGTTTAAAGCTATTCGGGTCTGTTAAACCGTCGGTTACTCGGGTCGAGTTCCTTATCGGGTCGGTTAGGTTTGATTTTTTAGTTATTAGTTTCGGTTCGGTTAAACCGAAATCATTTTACACGAACCCGAAAAGTAAACCGATAATCCGCCAAATAAGTTTTGTCAAAAAATAGAATTTTTTTCTAAATTTATCATCAAAAATTAATATTGTAAATAATGTTAACAAATTATTCATAAATAAAACGTTAAATTTGTTAGCAATAGCAGAATTAAATAAATATTATTTGCATCATTAATATAAGTAATAAAAATATGGAATATATGATAGGATTTCTAGTCACTATATATTTTTATATCTGTTTATCTGGTTTTCGGTTAACCGTCGGTTCGGTTGCATGACTTCAAATCTCGGGTCGGTTCGTTTAAAATCTTTGTTTTGTCGGTCTGTCTCGGGTTCCAGTTTTAGTGCCCGTAAACAGCTTTATCTACGTTGAAAACGACACACAGTGTGCGTCACACACACATACAGACACACATTCATTCATTTGATTTGTTTACTTTGCGTTATTAATACAATTTATTTACTGAAATAATGTCTGAATACGATATTGCGTCTCGAAGTTGTTTGAAACTAAAATCGAAACATTCACTCGTTTCAAACAAAATAAAGTCCAAAAAATATAAACAAAAGATTGCGAAAAATGTAAATAATAATAATAACTCGAAAACAGTGAGTTCTGTACAGACCAACGATCACAACAAAAATAACGACACAAACGCAACGAACACATCGATCACATCGACGACACCGATAACGACTAACACTTCGTTTCAAGACGTTTGGATGACTTCAGCGGAGAAGAAATTTGTATCTCAACAGGAAAAACGACAATTTTCGAGAGTATTGGCAAAAGCATCGAAATCTCATAAACAAAGAGTGGAAGAGTTTAACAGGCATTTGGAAAGTTTAACAGAACATTACGATATTCCCAAAGTTTCGTGGACTAAATAATTATTATTAATATTTTCGATTATCTATTAACGATTAGTATATTTTATTATTAATGTCATTTTTATTGTTTAAGGGTTCGGGTTTTTAAATCAATTAACATTAGAAAACACGATATTTTTAAATATATGAACAAGAATTTATAAAAATAGTTTAGATTTTTCGAATTAAATAATGTTTAAATGCACTGTTAAATTCAGAATAGATTTGTTTTTACATGACAGCATTCCGTAGAATTACAATTGAAATAAGTTAAAAATATTTTTATCAAAGAGAAAGTATTTGTACTCAAACCACTGAAATAGGATATACTGTATTTAGTATTTGGCTCGTGTTATGTCAATAATGTTTTGATTTGAAGAAATAATTTTAATTTAAAAATATAAATATTTTCATGTATAATAACATACTAAATAATAAAAAAATTTTAAAATTTCTATATATGTATAAACTTAAAAATATATAATAAATATAGGATATATTTGATGGTATAAAATAAAATTTAGGTTTAATTAGTTAAGTAATATGTGGATTGCGGTCACAGAGAGTGTGGTCATCATTGTCGTCATTGTCGTCATTGTCGTCATTGGCGTCAATCACCATAAACTGTTGTCCATCATTAGTAGTTACTAGACGTGCAGTACTTTGAGCGATGATTGGATCGCAACGATCACCACAATCACCACAATCACCACAATCACCACAATCGCTACAATCGATAATATTCATATGGTAACCATTCATACGTTTGCCATCATTTTCATCATTTACTTCATTTTCGATTTGATGGTCCAATTGCTGTGAACTGTGATAATCGATGTATGGATTTGATGGCAAGTATTGCTGGTAGTATTGCATTGATTTCGACGATAATACGGCAGGAATTTCGGGAATATAGTCCTAATTAAATGATTGATATGATATGATAGTACGTATGATACGATATGATATAACACTTACAGTGCAGTTAACGCCCGAACAACTGGACAAATGAAGCAAAAAGTTGACCGTTTGCTCCAAAACAGTTGCTTTGTCTGTCTTGTCATTAACTCCGGGAACCATTCGTCGCAAAGCTTCGCACGAACTCTTCATTCTTGAGCGACGCATCCGTTCCTTTTGATTATGCATTTGTCTGGAGTTAAACGATGGCTTATATGATCGCTGAGAGCCATCACTGCAGCCATCACTGCAGCCACCACTGCCTACAACTGTCTCATCATCGATCGGTTGCTTGTAATCCAATGGTCCATTGCGTGCATTGCGTGCAGTGTCGCCATTGCCTCGAATCGATTCCAATGAATCAGTTGAATATTCGTTGAACGAGTGTTCAATTTGAGGCTCATGTGTGCAGTTTGTTATGGTTGAGCTGTTTGTTATGAGTGATTCCGTGATTTGAATTGACTGGAAATCAAATATGAAATCAATAATCAAATCATATATACTATCATAAGGTATAGTGTCATACGTATGCGTATTTGTCATCATTGGTGGACACAGACTGTGCACACGAATCGATCACATCTTTGAACTCGCATTTCATAACGCTTTCCCAACTCATCATTCAATTCAATTCAAATTAATAGTCAAATTGATTCAAACAGATCGCCAATTCATTCACATATCATATTCAATATGAATATTATGGAAACCAATGTTTAAATGTTTAAATTCGATTTCAAATTCATTCGAAAATTAAGTGTACAAAACTTTACGAAAACTAGTGACATCTATATTCGTTTGCGATTATAGCAAACATGAATATACGGTAGTCTATGAATGGATGACAAACAATGCGCTATTATACTATTTAGTCTATAACTGTAGAGTACAGTACAGTACGTATATGTTATGAAATAAATAACATATCACTAATATGTGTATCATATAATATAATAACATTTTACGTTTTTATTATTTAATTATTAGTTATTATCTATTATATTATTATTATCATTATTAATGATAATGATTTGAAATTTGTTACCCAATTTTGTTGATGAAATATAGTAATGATTTGGTAATGAATGGTTGAATCGCTGGATGGGATGTAATGTCAACAAACATATACATATGATATAACATATTATAAATCTAATATAATTAACTAATAATACTAATATAATGCATGGATGAATTGAATTGATGAGTACGTATGCGATGGAACGAAATCAAAGAATTGCTAACAACGCCATCAATAATATGTCTGCCACTCTATTAAACAATAATAATAATCATAATCATAACTCAACAAAATATGCGACCAATAAATCTCGTGTTAACAAAGGTATTGTTTTGTTTTCTGTTAATATTACCAAAACATATTATCAAAACATAATCTATACTTTAGAATCGAAATCGAATCATAAGCCATCACTGAATTTCCCAAAAAATACGAAAATCAACAATTATGGCGTGACATCAGTAACATCAGTGACGTCAACATCAAACGCATCGGTCTATTCGTCCAACACATCCACTGTTAATCGACAAATCTCTGCAAATGAGAACAACAACAACGCCTATAATAACAACAATAACAACAACAACAACAACAATAATACCAATAATAATAATCGATTAATGGTTTTGAGCGATCAGTTATCGGAGCGAACACCTGTTGGTTCGGCTTCGCTGACACCCATTACTGATTTTGTTGAGTACGACACTCCTCCACACTTACGATGGGCTCAACAATTTAGTTATCTTATTGAAGATACAGAAGGCGTCGAAATGTTTAAGAGTTACCTGATTAGCGAAGGAGTGAGCGATTTGCTGGACTTTTGGTTTGCGTGCGAAGGTCTTAAAAAAAGAGAAGACACTAAAACTGAAGACAACAAAAAGTTAATTAATATAATATTTAAAAAATATATTCTTAAATCATCAATAATAAAATTATCGGAAAAAGTGAAAAACTATTTGGTTAATTCGTTGAAATCAAGTTCAAGTGAAACTGAGAAACGGTATGACAAGAATATCTTTAACGACGCGCAGAAAGAAGTTGAAAATTTGTTGAGTGGTTCGATATATCAAAATTTTTTGTCGTCGGAAATATATATCAATTGTCTTCAACAAACGCAAAGCGCATGTTTGGGCGCTGTTGGCGGCCCAGAACTTTACGATTATTCAAAAGTATCACCAATCGATTCATTTGGCTCATTGTCACGAGATATAAATGTGAATTTAAATAGTAATCGAAATCAATATTTAGATGTGTTGCCAACGCTTCATGAAGACTCGGAACTGCAAACGTCTCATTCGTTGAATAAATCTCAATCACAGCAAAAGCTTCAAAGACATAATAGTGTTGTGAAAGCGATAAACAAAGAAATACCTACTAATCCTAATTTGAACCATTTATTTTCATCAATAAAAACCGCTTCATTGAAAAATGCTTCATTGAATTCATCCAAAAATATATGTCCGCGTTTGACAACAGAATCATATCCTAACACTTACTTAAGTAATGGCAATTATATAAATAATATCGGAAATATGAGTAATATAAACCATTCGCATCAGTCATACCTTCGATCAAAATCGATGGCTAATCCTCCAAACCCTTATCACGTCAAGTATTGTTCATATCTGCCGACATCAGCTCAAGATAGTGAGCTTCAATCGCTTTCCTCTCAGTCGACCAACGAGTCGATGTCGTGCATCGCTGATAACAGTGATAATTGTTTATTTCAGTTGCAGATCTCAAAGAAGCGATTACATCACAATCACGCTTTTATGAAAGATAATGCCAGAGCCAATTCATCTTCCAATGCCAATAATGAAGTCTATGTTCATAAGCAGTCCCGAATAGATCCCGAAAAGGGCAAAAATCTTCCTCCACACGAATTTGCTGATATTTTAATTGAAAAGTTGACTGAACTGGAAAAGAAACAACAGGGACAGGAGAAGAATACTAAAGCCATGATAAATATCCTTGAAGTTATTGCTTCGATTGATGAGACAAATAGTAACACAAATTGTGCCATTAATACTAATCCTAATAATAATTCACTTAACGGCTCGAAAATGGTTAATTCGAATTCCAATATTAATAGCATCAACAACAACATTAACATTAATAACAGCATCAACAGTAGTAGTTGTAATAATAATAATAATAATAACATTAATAATAACAATAACAATAATGGCAGATCGAAGCAATCTGTGCGCGATGTTGTCATAAGGGAAAGACTCGATTTTAGTGCCACTGAAGAGAGCGATCAATCAATTCTCGATCGACATTTCGAGCAAGTTTTTAGTGAAACGCCTAACGATACGCCTGAAAATAATTTTGGTTTCGTATCGCCACCAAAATTAAGAGCTTACGAGAACAGCGGATCTTCAATATCAAAACCAATAGCGAATCATTATTTGGTTGATTCTTATGTGCCGTCAATACCAGTAATATTTAAGTACGCAACTGAAGAATATCCGTACAAACTTACTATTAAAGATAGAAATATCACACTTGGAAAGTTTAAACAACTAATACCTGCAAAGAAGGGTCACTGGCAGTACTTTTTTAAGCGTATATGTGATGAAAGCGAACGAAATCATTTGGAGCACGAGTTTGTCAACGAAAATATCAGTGACGACAACCAATTATTGCCTTTATGTGACGGCAAAATATTCGCAACTATCGAACAGATTGCTGGTAATGATTGTCAACACTGACTTTTGAATCATTTTTGAAAGCGCTATAAAAACATGAACTATTAATTTATATATCGATTATTTATTTTGGGGTTTGTTTTCAACTCACTGGGAAAATTTAGTGCCTTATCAAAAGTGCTTCAAGATTTTATATGCAAAAGTTTAACAATTAAAGTGTTTAATCATAAAACACATGAAAAGTGTAATATTTTTAATTTGAAATTATTTGACATTCATGTACTGATCGGTATATGGTATGTCATACAGAAAACTGTGAAATACTTTATTGTTTTAACTAATTTTACGTTATTTGATAAATAATTACTTAAACGCATATTCGTTTGTCACTTATTTTCACTTAAATTCTACCTCAATAATGATGTTTCAATTCATATCTTATTATTAAATTTAATATTCTTTGTGGTTTTTAAATTCATAATTTGAATGATAAATAAATTTATTATAAGCGTAAGACGTATACAAGATGTATGGTATATGTCAAGAAAATTGAAACAGATTGTGTTTTATTCAAATTTAGAATTAATAATGGACTAAGTCTCTATTATAATTCAATTAGTTAACGCTTTTTTGAAACATTTATAAGAATTTTTTTAAAAACGTAAATAAACTTATGGCAAATTTTTTTGTAATTGGAAGTTAATTTATTCTTAATAATTAAAAATCATTTTTATTAAAAATATTATTGTTATATAATTCGTTATAATTTCTAACTGTAACTAATGATTATTTTACATGAATTTAAATCTAATCTAATTTAAAATATAGAAAAGTGTATTTCAATTTTCTAAGGAGATTAATGACGTGAAATCATATTTTTAAATTATTTACACTTTGTGTTATCTCTATTTTTCTCCGTTATCTTTATTGTTACTTAATTTTTAATTTAAAGTACCTTGAAATGTTCGTTTTGCAATTGGAAATGCCTGAGAGCTTAAGTTCAGCCCAATTTTGGTATGCATCGTATAAGAGTTTCAAAAAAATCTAAACATTTAAATTGCAATAATTTTCTATAACAAATAGTGTTGAAAATTATATACCAGTTATTTGTTTGAATCGGATACTTAGCGTTAGGAACTAGATTGACTCTATAGAAGGATAGATAATTCATTATAGATTACTAACGTAAATAATAGGTATATAGAAAATCGTACATTTAGAATATTAGTGTAAAGAATAAACAAAAGGATTAACTAAAGTTACATCTATGTAGACTATACTTGTTTTGACAAAATGACTGCACTAATTGTTCGGTCAAGTTTTGTCCTATGATTTTCTATCTATACCTACAAACATGTGACCATAAACGTCACTAGTTATCGCTAACTAACAAATAACTGCTGTAACAGTATATCTTATTATTATTGAACTCTATTGCTTCTTTTGTTACACTGAGAAACAAATATTTAACTCACGAGTCATTTAGAATAAGTCAAAATTATAATGTAATTAATTTTTTGTTTTATATAAATGCTTTGCTTTTAAATATAAATAATATTAAGTATAATTAATATTAAGTTTTATATTTACATACTGGACATTACTGTATATTTCCTGATAGTACTTCACCACACCATCAGATACATTAAATTTTTAAAAAGTTGCACAAATAATTTATTTTAAATTAATCTCTAATTTATGGAAAAATGATGTGATATCCAAATCATTTTGTGATGCACTTAATGGTTATATTAAGTTTAAATGTTTACACGTGTTGGCTCCTAAAACCTGAGTTGCGAACTAAGCTGAACTAATTAAAAAATTTTAGTACTGAGTTGATTAATTAGTCGGCTTTATTTTAAGCTGTACTAGAGTTTGTCTAAATTGAGATGAGCTGATAAAAGTAAAACTGAGTTTTCTAGAATTATTTTAAAAGATTTTTATGAACTTGCTATTATTTTAAATAGAAAATAAATATATTTATTATTAAAGCTAGGAAAATATTTTATTTTCTTATGTGAGAATATTGAATATAATATTTTCTTAAAAACCAAAATATTCAATATATTGATGTGATATAATATATGTCACATAAGTGACTATTATTTTAAAACGTATCATAACGTATTACTAATTGAAAGTAATTTATAAGTGAAACTCAGTTGAGTTTCTGATGTAAAAGCATAACATTAAATCAAAAGTTAACATTAAAATATT
This sequence comes from Phthiracarus crinitus, assembly GCA_034698025.1. Classification (NCBI taxonomy): domain Eukaryota; kingdom Metazoa; phylum Arthropoda; class Arachnida; order Sarcoptiformes; family Phthiracaridae; genus Phthiracarus; species Phthiracarus crinitus. Next base: position 6,060 of record JAQGAW010002128.1, on the reverse strand, counting down.
ATTTCAACTCATTTTCATTATAAATTAAGGCATGTTTTGTTAGCCATTTTGGCTTAAGTTAAACTTAATTATTTATATGATTGATTCAATTAATACTTAATTATTTATATTATTATTATTAAAACTAAATCGAATTATTATTATTATTATTACGAATAATATTAAATCATATTTAATCTAATAATTTTCAAAGCTTAATAGAAAATTTTTGAAATTTGTTGTAAAAATAATTTGGTCTTAAAAACTCATTAAATTTGAATGAAATTTCTTAAAAAGTTAAAAATAATTAAAAAATATTTTGTATTTTAAAGTCCAAAATATTTATTTATATTGATTTATAAAGTCTTCAAAATAGCTTATATTTCAAGTATAATTCACAAAATAATTCTCTGTTCATTCGCGCTAACCGTTAAAATCTGATCTGAACTGAAGCTGAAGCTGAAGCTGAACTCAATGAGCTTAACTTGTGTGAGCTTAGCCGATTTTAATGGCTCTTAAACTCTAAAATGCGAGCAGAATTTTAGCTCCAACTTCAGATAGCTCACGCAGCTCCACTTTTATCAGAAATTAGGTAACTACAAATTGTAACAATAGGATATTCACATTATATTATTAGCTTTATTAAAAAGGCAATTCAATTTATTTTTATATTATGATAAAGCTATATATAATTTAATATATTTTTGTAGAATTTAAAAGTAAAATATAGGTAAAAACCGGCATGAGCTTTATTAACTTCAAATTAATTGCATATTAATAAAATGTTAAAATATAATTTATAAAAATTTATTTTATACAAAAATTTAAATTTTATTCAATATTTTTGCTTAAATTATTTATTAGTTTAAAATTTTTATCTAAAAATTTTTAATTTTGATTATAATCAAAATATTTGTCAAAATAAAAATAAGTTTAATTCACATAAAGGATTTCTTACATTGTCTGTAAACAATTGAGGTCAACGCCTTAGTGTGACCCATTAAAAATATTTTCTTTATTAATATTGTTCAATGTTTTGATTTTTGTTTTTGAAATTTTTATTATTTTCAAATGTTTAATCTGTTTTGTAAATTTTAAATTTAAAGAAATATATGAGTAGGAAAACAGAATGTTCCAGATAAGGAATATGTAAAGTTAGTGTTAAATGTTAGATCCATGTCTCAAATTCGTTAATTTTCGTTTAAATGTTATGAGTTTTATGTTCTTCAGTAAGATTTTTAAAAAATTAAATTTATCTCCAGACTAGACCTGGAAAAATTATCGGGACGGAACAGGACAGGATCGGGATTAACCAAATTGTTACAGGATTTGTCGGGACGGGATTGTCTCATAAAAATATCGGAACTGGACTGGATCTTAGATTTTGCTCGCAAAATTCTGAAAATCTACAAATGAGTGAATTTATGAGTCAAATATATTTAAAATACCGCTTAATTTTATCAATTTTTTAACTTTTAAGCAAATAATATACCGATCTCACATTATAAAACTTAAGTATGACGTATGCAAATACAGCATATTTGTGTATAAAATACTGACGTCATACTTAAATTTATAATGTGGGATCGGTATATGAAATGTATTTATTGAAAACTATCAGTTTATTTGCGCAAAAAGTTGATAAAATTATTTTGTAACTAAATTTAAGACATTGCTATAAATGAACACAATATATTTTCGGGACAGGACGGGACGGGACTAATATTTATCGTCTACAGGACGGGACAGGACAGGACTATACATTTTATTTAGGAGGACAGGACGGGACTCTCATTTTCGAACTTTTTCCACCTCTATCTTAAATGATTACAATCTTAAGTAAAGTATTTTACAATCGCTCAATATTTTAATTGTGTTTAATCTGTTCGAATAAGATTCGCTCAATTCGTACTTTATTTTCCATATTTTCTTTAATATCTTACACGTTAGTAATGTTATTTTCGACGTAACAATTCTATGTCGTTCTCACGTCTGATCATTGATCACCTTTTAAAAGTTTTTCGTTTATTTATTTTCGAAATTTAGGCCAATTTCGCTGTAACTTTTAAGTGGCTTGAATTTAAAAGCTTACATATTTTAATTACATATACAGTTTTATTTTAACCAATATCTTTAAATTTGTTGTAATGATATTAAAATATCGACTTTAAAAATATATCTTTAAATAAGAATACAGTATAATCTTATTTATTTAATTAGCTATCCATAAAATAAAACTAATAACTGTCAGGTTAACCGAAAGGAAGTTAATTCGACCCTAAGTGCTAGAAAAAGGAACCTTCGGGTTAAAGATATTAGAGTCAATGCCTTGTCATGAAACTTGAATACTAAAAAATGTATGAAAACGTGTGGACAAAATTAAATTGGCATATATTCAAAAGTATCAAATTTACTGAAGTTTTAAGATTTAATTTTACGAAAATGTTATTATATTGAAGAAAAGTTGAATAATGAATTAATTTGATATAGATATGCAATATTTGGACTCGGGTCAAGTGCTTATCCCAATTTTTGCGCATTTGGTCGTTATGTGGATACAATTTTAGCTGATTTAGGAGGAGAAAGACTTATAAAAGTAGGCACAGGTGATGAGCTTTGCGGACAGGAACAGTCTTTTGGACAATGGGCTAAAAAAGTATTTGAAGTTGCGTGCGATGTGTTTTGCATTTCAGACGAACTTAACATGACTGAAGTTATGAAAAAGGCAACAATTAAACCACTTCTTTGGTCAAAAGAAAACGTTAAACTCGTACCCTTTACAGAGTCATCTAAACCTGATTTATGTCAAAGTAAGCTATATTTTATTTCATTGCATTTCTGTTATGCAGAGATATCATGAAAACTCACAAACTAAATCGTTAGCACATATTTTTTATAATAAATTTAATTTATATTTATTACTCTTTTATTTGTCATTTTAACTTTAGTTTTTTAAATTTTTTGTAAAATTAAAATTTTTAATAATTTTTAAGCCTATCTCACAGTCTACTCTTATTAACTCCTAGTATAGTTTCAGTGAACCACACGAAGAATTAGCTATAATTATTAAACATTTTAAGCTTACGGGTGGGTTAATCCGATTTTAGTCAAACCGTTTTCATTCAATAGAGTTTTTTGATAAATGTTAGTTATTCACAAACTTGACTGCTGATACATACAGTACGTATACGCTTATTAGGAGGTGTTTAAAGGTAATGCAGTTGCCATAGTCTACAATGCTTGACAGTTTACAGCGTCACTGTTTCGCTACAATTTATTTTGTTATTGAGTTCTTGTTTTAACCACTTTTTAGCTGATTTAAACATTTTATATTTTATACAAAATAGAATAAATTATGCTTATCTAAAAACTCTAAACTCTATTCCCTTTTATTGAAAATAACTCCCAAACTTAACGCTTCCAAAACTTTGGTATATGAGGTCAGCTAAATTTTTTTAAACTCATCGGACTTATTTGAATGATTGCGAACGCGAAATAGACATCAATTCCATAATTTTGTAGAACAAATTATAATAAATAGGACTATAATTATTAAATTAATACTGTTTAATAACGTAATTGTAATTTTTCTCATCGAATACGTATTTTTACTATAATTATTCAATTCTTTAGAATAAAGATTGGAATAGAAACGAACATATAACTAATAAAATGAGCTTATTTACAGATTTATCGAAGGGTTCGAATCGAAAAGTGATAAATTATATATTAAAAAATCGCAGTGAGTTGTATGACGGAGACAAAGATGGGAGAACAACAATCTTAGTTGAATTGGAAGCGTGTGACGACAAAACTGGCATATTTTACATTCCAGGCGATCATTTGGGCGTATATCCAGAAAATCGAGAACAGCTCGTTAATGGAATTTTGAAACATTTTAATGATATTGATGTGGATTTTGAATATTCTGTATATATAAAGAAACCTCATTTGGATGAGTTATCAATTGATGACGAAGAGAAGAAATGGATACCACACGAACGAATAACCGTTACCTCATTAAGGGAAGCTTTAACTCGTTATCTTGACATCACTACTCCTCCAACTCAACAATTGTTAAGTCTATTGGCATCAAATTCAAGCGCTGAATGCGATATAAGAAAATTAAATATTTTAGCTAATGATTCAACAAAGTATGAAGAATGGAAAGCATTCAAATATCCCAATTTATTGGAAGTTTTAAATGAATTTCAATCTATAAACTTAAGTTTTGAATTGTTATTAACCCAATTTCCTGTTCTTCAGCCGCGCTTTTACTCTATATCTTCTTCGCCATTAAAATCCTCATTATTAAGAATAGATCTAACAGTAGCTGTGGTTACTTATAACACATTATTAGGAGATACACATTATGGTGTTTGTTCTAATTTCTTAAATGACATCGAAATTGGTTACAATATTTACGGATTTATAAGAAAGTATTACAATGATTTCTAATTATTCAAATTGTAGTTTTAGCTTATGTTTTATATTACTCCATTTAAAACTCATCATCAAAGTTCTAAAAGTTTTTAAATCAAAGTTTTAATTTGTAATAAAGTCTAACATTCCCTAACTTTTCAATTTTAATTTTAGGATTCATACTAAGTTTTTAAAATGTCTTTGAAAACTCAAAAATTATACATAAATACCAGTAATTTTTAATTTTTAATCTATAGTTAATAATTTGATGCTTAAACACTTAATTTAAATACATTTTTATAGCGCTCCAAATTTTAGACTACCAGATGAAAAAAGTTTGCCAATAATAATGGTCGGTCCAGGTTCTGGTATCGCACCATTTCGAGCGTTTTGGCAGCACAGAGCATATTTAATTAATCATAATATGGATGATAGTGTAAAATATGGAAAAATGACTCTATTTTTTGGTTGTCGTACTCCATCGATGCAACTTTATTCGAAAGAAATACAAACAATGGTAAATAAAGGCGTGATTACGCAATGTTTTACTGCATTTTCTAGGATTCAGGGACAGTCTAAGGTTGAAATTAATTTTTATTTGTTGTCAATTTTTGAATACAATTTTGCGTCATTTCATTAGCGTTATGTTCAAGACTGTCTTAAAAGTGTTTCCCAAAAGATCTATCATGAGTTAATGCATGAAAAGGGACACTTTTATGTTTGTGGCGATGTTTCTATGGCTGAAGATGTAAGCAAAACAATTAAATTGATTCTACTGGAAAGTGGTATCGATGATCCGGAATTAGCACTCGTCTCTTTAAGGGTATTTAATAGCATCATTCCCTACTTTTCTATACTTGTTTTATTGTATTTAATTTAAACCCTAATTATAATAATAGTTATTAAGTTCTCAATGTACACTATTTTGATGATAATAGTATTTTCTAATAGCGGCTGTGAAAATAAAAAGACCATTGAGTTGAGTTTGAGTACCACATTGCCGTTACAGGGTTTAAATTTTAAACCATTCATTTAGTCTCTATCGCACCACTTTGTCTCGATCGGTAATGTTTGATGTCAATCCATTTTTTCTTTCAATTTACTTGTTTGTTATCGGAAATATTTTATAAAGAATACTGTTTCAGACAAAGTGGTGGCTAAAAATGTGATGCCACAATAAAAAAGAAAATTGTCATACTTTACGATGTGTAATCATTATACATATAAATAATAGATATCAAAATAAAGTAAACAATGACAAGATATCTTAACATAAAGCTGTTTCGGGTCGGTTAAACCGTCGGTTAATCGGGTAAGAATCGTAAACGGTTCGGTTCGGTTCGGTTAGAGTTTCATACTGTAAAGTCGGTTCGGTTATTACAAACTTCTTGTTTAAAAACCGAGGTTAAACCGAAAACCCGAAAATCAAGATATTTTCTGTTTTTCTGAATTTAATCTGGAATTTTTTACTAATTTTATCATTAAAAATTAATTTTGTACGTAATTTTAACATTTTAAACTTAAATAAAACTCAAAAACGTTAGAAATAGCAAACATAAGGATATATTATTTGCATAATCAATAAAGACCGGATTTTTATTCTCAAAAATTTTCAAAATATGCTAATATATATTCTAATAAAATACTCTAAATATTCTC
>JAQGAW010002127.1:0-16204 GCA_034698025.1 Phthiracarus crinitus | reverse complement strand
TGGTATATACTATTGAATTAACTAATAATATTATATAAAGTGAGCTCATTGTGTATGTTCATACTCTTTCTTGTTTTTGATTAATTTATATAATTCGGTTTTATTTCCTAAAACTTTTTAATTACTAGTTAAACATTAAAATTTTGAATATTAAAATTACCAACTATTGCTTAATTTATAAAAAATAGTTTATGTTAATCCTTTAAAGCTGAATTTTTTTAAGTTTCAAGAATTAATCACATAATTAAATATTGTTTTTAGCTGAAAATGAATTTCGTTCAGTAATTGTAATCAAATAATTCAGTAATTCAATAGAATATTTTTTTATTACTCCAGTTATAAATCGAAAAATCATGCAAAAAAATGTTAAAAATACAGCATATTTTAAAACCACGAAAAAACCAAAATTATTTAAAAATTACAAAACGCGAGATCGAAATACACGAAAATGATAAAGAATTAAATCAATTAAATGCATAGATATGACAGAACATACCTTCTACTGGTTTTGGTTGAACGAGCACATCATCGATGCATTTCTCGAAAGCGTGCGCTGTATTGAGATCAGCGTAAGGCGAGGTATCGAGAGTTTCCATTATATCCATTAATGCTAACAATTGGTTCTCACTCAGAGACTGTTAACAGATAACAGCAAAAAATTAGAGACAATAAAGATTGGACTAAAATCCTATTAAAGCACTATATTCTGTTAGTGAACATTAAGAGAATTAAGTGATGTGACAGAGGATTAATGTCACGCACTTTTTTCTAATTATTTCGATCATAGGGAGAGTGAGAGAGAAAAACAAAAAGTTAATCTAACATTAGGAGTAGATTTGAGTCTTATTCTGATTTCTGCATTTTTCTCTGTTATCACAGACCAGAAAATAAATATCCTTTTAATCAAAACAATTACCTTAACATCACCATTAAAATCGCACTCACTATAATCGCCTTCGTTTTTACCCGTATCTGAATTCAATTCCCACGTAGCGTTTGCTAAGCATTTACGCGTTGAGTTCCCTATATTAGAAACCGTGTATTGTATTAATTCAATGCACACAAACAGATAACAATACAGGCACCGTTATATAACGTAACAAGTATTATGAATGCATTACGCTATCAATTCGGTAGATATTGTGGTTAAAGTCTCAGTTAAACGCACATAAATAAATTAAAAGTTATCGTACAGTATCTGATGTATAGGACGGAAACTCTTTTTCCAATTAAACAAAAGTTCACGCGTAAAATAAATTTAATCTAATATTGGGTAATAGAAAATTTTGCGAATGAATAGCGTTTGTATCACAATACAACAATAAAGAAACGGATCGCTTCTTTCCATGCATTTTACCGTATTTTTTCCTGATTAATATAAAGTAATAATGCAATTGTAAAACTTTTTTGTTGCATTAGAATAGTTTATTGATTAAAATGTGCTATCATTTTATTTTTAGTTTGCTCTAATGAGAAATTTCCGTGACATTTCAGTTTTTTAAGCATTTTAGACGAAAATATGTGTTTTCAATTACAGTGCTAAAAAAACCTAAATTACATATAACGGTAGTCAATATAAGCCAGTCAGGAGTTATGTACTATTTTTGAGGAAAAAATAGTAAGAATACTAACTTTCGGTTTTTGAGCCCGAGATATAACTTGGACATGGAATAGTGGCCACAGTGTTGACCGGAGTTGCCTTCCAACAACCCGTACCATCGAAGCTGGCGTTGCAGTAACTTTTGTTACCTAAAATTTAAATTGTATTATATATTATATGGAATATAGTTAATTTATATAAGGAATTTATATACAAATATTATTTTTTGGCACTAATTATAAACAAGTATTATTTAATAAACGTGTACGTGTGCTGTAAAAACAAAAAATATGACTGAAATCGATATGACACTAACCTCCATCCAAAGCGTGAGGTGTGTGCAGAACCATCTCATTACAGATAATATACGCTCGAAAATGCTGCGAAGGATAACTGTTCCCATTTTTGGATTCACTTGCGAAACACTTGAATGACGATAGAAACTATAAACAAGAATTTGGATATCAATGTTTTTTTTTCGTTTTTTAGATGATATCTTAAGAAAATATTTAATTGCCAACAGTTTGGCTAATATACAGTAAAACATTGGCGTTAAATCAATTATAAAATAATGCATCATAACATCGGAAAATTTTAAAATATTTTTTTGTGAACTTTTGCTATAATTTTATCAGAAAACCGAAACGATCCTTTTTTCCTAGTAAATTACTGTTAAATTCAATGAAAGAATTTATATTATTTGGTAAACATTACGTGTAGTAAAATTTTTAATAATTTTACATTTGGTGAACAAATTTTAAAAAAAAATAAACACGGAGTTTGTAAAAATAAATAACATATGTTTTTGAATTTTTACGTAACAATTCAAAACACGTCTAGGAATAAAAACCTTAATGGTTAAAGGTTTAAAAAAATATCGTATCAAATTTTATGAGCAATAGGCTAAAAAATCTTAAGATTATGTTTACCGTTTGAAAATTAAATTCATTGCATATAACGATAACGCTTTCTTTCGCTTTTTGTAACAAACATAAAGCTAATAATATAGTATTCTAAAAATTTTCGGTACAATTTTTTTCCTTACAAACGTGTTGTGTTTAGAGATAAAAAAAAGTCCGATCTCACACTTACTCTCACTCCAGAATAAAATATTTTAATTCCCAATGAGCTGCTCCCGAAGAGATAAAATTAACGTTCAAACCTTCCGCAATCCCGCAAAATTACTTATAAAAATACTAAAATCTTATGATAAACTTTATAATAGGTAATACTAGATGTATATGAAAATGTAAGTAAATAAATATTAACACAATATTAAATAAACCATTTGGAATAATATAAATAAATAGAATATAAATTTTTAAAAAATTTATAAGTTTGTGAGGAATCGAAAACTCTAGAAAATTAAGCAGTAAGTAATATTTTATATTATTGGTTTGCGTGAATATTGTATTTGTATGAATCTCCGTTTTAATGTTTCTCCCAATCCCTCATATCCCGCATATTTTCCCTTTAATCCCTATCCATCCCGCTTCCCGCGGAGCCCTTTTTCAAACTCTAGTTGTGTTTACTTAAATAGCGGCACGAATAATATAACATACGAAATTATTTACAAGTGATTATTATTATAATGATTTTATCACTCGATTTGACGACACATTAGCAGGAAAATGGTTAAACTTAATGCGCTCCGTTCTTAATAGTTAGTGCCATAAACACAACACACACACAATCATTTCGAAAGTTTGTTTAGAATATTAGCGCTGAACAAACGAAAACTTTAATCAAATGGATGAAGATTTTGCCAACAAATTAAAATTAGCTCTCAAATAAGTGAGCTAAAAATAAACAAAAATGAAAACTGAATGGAAACTGAAATTTCTTAAAATTCTATGCAAAATAGTTTTTATTTGAAAACTCTTAAATTATTATTTTATATGAAAAAATTTGAATAGAATAGTTTTTCAATTCAAATTTGGTAATCAAAAATAACTATTTATGAAATGATAGTGTTATCTATGATGAGAATAAGCTAAATTTTGTTGAGCTTGTCCTTCAACTTATTCATATAAACCTAAGCAAGAGGTTGAGATTACAAGTTAAAAATTTTTTTATGTAACTAACAGTAAGTGTGAAAATTGATTTACTTTAACTAAAATGACATTGTTTTTAATTCAAATACTTAGATGAGATTGTGTTCATTTTATGATAAAATTTAGTTAATTAATAAAGATTTTAAACTTTGAAGCTCTTCAATTAAATCTTGAGAGCTTTGATCATTACTGTAAATTCAAACAAATCTTTCATTTGAGCTTACGTTGAGATTGAGATTGTTATCCCATTATTAGCACACACTTAATCTGCAGTGGTTTCCAATTATTATGAAAACAGTAAAATGAAATAATCTCACAATATTGATAATATTCCCTTTAGTCTGAAATTCCGGTCGTTTTTCGATTCAAATTCATGTAATAAATCAATAATAGCAAGAATTGCATATATTTATAATGATTGGATATATATAAGTAACACTAAAAATTGATTCAAAAGTTTACCAAAATAGCAATAAAAATATGATTTACTTTTTTTTAAGAATCTACCCATTAGTTAAAGCATTTTCAAAAATATTCAACAATGAATTTTTATTGTTGTTAACTTATCTATATAATTATAACACTAGATTTTTTTTAAAAATTTCCAATTATATTTTTTGACTGAAGCAAAAAACACATTAGATTTAAACGGAAATTTTTCGAATAATGAAAGAAAAAAATTTATCATTAAAAATAGCACTTATATATGGAGTTAAAACAACTCCATTTTATGCGAATCGTGCATATATATCCAATTTATGAAATAAAAAGTATCAAATACTATTATATTTGATCTCTCTATAAATTATATCAAAAGTTAACAATGTGTTAAAATTTATATTTATCTATTATTGTTATTTCTTCAACCATTTATATCATTTATCCTATTATTTCTATCAGATAATTAATTATGAATGGTCAACAAAATATTCAGTATTAAATATTTACGGAGTTATTTTGCCGATTTTATCGGATTTTTAAAACAAAATATTTTTAAATACAATTTTTTTAAAAACTTGTTCGTTAAAAAGTTTGTTCCCAGAGTTACCGACAACTTAATTATAGAATAATTTTGTCAGTAATAAAAAAATGTTTAGGAAATACAATTCAAAAACTAATCAAAATAATTAACAAATTTTTTTAAACAAAAAAAGTTTAAGAAAAATACTCACAACTAATGCGATGCCAAACTTAGTAATCATAGCTGTGAACGTGACTGAGAAATTCGTAGCTTTTAACAGTGTGTGACGAGTGGTTGAGGACACACACGAGAAACAAACGTTTGTCTCAGTTGCGCCACTCATCACATTCACTCTCTTCTCGTACACTTTTCCATGGAAACGTAATTCCAAAACACGATCAAAAGCAGCGAACTTAGCTGTAGAGAAATGCGTTTCTCAAATAGCGTCAAAAGTGGTACAAAATATTTGCGTTGACAATACGCGTGAAACGATATGTATTTAATCACAATTATTTTCGATGGTTTGCCGTTTTGTTGTCTGCATTTTTATTCATAAAACTGAAAAAAGAATATATTACATATTAGTGGTGTATATTCTTGTATCAAATTTTAACGGAAAATTAAGTAAAACAATAGAAAAACACGTATAGTTATTTCAGAAATTACAAGACATTTTAAGTAAAAGCATTTATTTATATTAATAACGTTTGACGCGATGACAGTAAACGGTGAATACGTATTAAATTTATTTCCCCGGAAAACAATACGCATATATTTGTTGAATTTATTAGGAAATAAAATTGAATGTTTTGCGGATTTAAATTTGTTTCACAATTATTTTTAGTGTTTAAAAAAAATCTACAAAATATTTTCCAGCATAGTTTTTCTCAACAATGGATAGATAATAAATTTATTAAAAGATTATAGTAGTCAACTAGAAAAATAGCCAATAAGAATTGAAAAACTAGCCATAAAATAAAATATCGGCGCGCAAACAATTCTTTGAAAGAATGATCAGTGAAACGGAACTAAGATAACATTGTTGCGAGAATTCCCTGAACACATTTTTATTTATAATTAACTAAACAAAAACAAAACCGATGTTTCTTATCTTTTTTAAAACAACATATTTTCAGTAAACAATATGTTGATAATACTAAAGAAACTCCTTTTTAAGACAGTTTAGTTGTTTTAAAAATAAGTATTTAAAATTGAATTTTATCCGTTTGGCAAATCTTAAAATCGACTAATCCTTTGTGCTTTTACAATATTTTTCTTAGCAATACGTTATCGATTAAGCACGGAAAATATTTTATTTTCTATATTCTAACTATTGAATGTAATATTGAATAAAACAATAATTAATAATGGTATTACCTAAAAATTATTGTTACCAAGAAATTATAAATTTATGGTAATTTAAATATTCGCTTTAAAAGTCATGAAGTATCTTAAATTAACCGTTTTCTATAGTTTTTAATTGAGATGATACGGAAATTTGTGATATGGACTAAAAACGTTTGTAATATATTTATATCTTTAGTTTCATTTTAAATTCCAAAATAAGTAAAGCATGGAAGTTTACATAAAATAATATTAGCCATTTATTAGATTAACATAAGAAATTATTTGTGGGCTAAACTATAGAAAATAAGTCTAATCTAAAATATATATCTAACGAATCCAATTGATCACTATTTCTCTTTTTTTCCATTTCTAATGTTATAAAAATAGTAATATTTGCCAAAAAATAATAATTTATTAATTTTAACTCATAAACCAAAACATAATGTTTCACAAAAAGTTTCGAAACATTAGTGAATAATTCAGAATCTTTCATATACAATACAAATGTGTATAAATAAAAATATCTTATCACAATATCATGTGTTATTATTACACATAATTCCAACCAGTATTATAATTTATAAATAGGCTAATGTATCATTCACTCACTAATATATAAGTTCGTTCTAATGGCGACACAATCTGTAATTTACTTCATGCAAATTTCATGCGTATATTTTCAAGAATTTTATGCAAATATTGAACTCGCAAAAATTACTTCTCAATTTAAAATAGACATGTAAATGTAAAAATGTTGTCGCACTATTACAACACAATACAACACAATAGAAGTCTATTTTCGGGTAAATTATGAACAAATTTACATTAATTCAAAATTCCAGTAAAATCGCAAATTTCAGATTAAGCTGTTTCACATTAAGATTTCGATAATTTACTCTTCACACTATTCATCTTAATGTGAAGTTAGATTGTCTTAACTTCTATAATTGTGCAAATAAATCGGTTGACGAATAATACATAATTGCGGTTTTAATAATTAATGATATTTTTATAAAAGCAAAAACAATTACTTTTTCACATATAATTGAGTAAATAATCAGAAAAAAATTTGACCAATTTTTATAAATTTAAATATACTGTTTCATGCAAATAAAATAGTTAGTGAACGTCATCGAACAATATTGAGAAAATGGAAAATTCAAGATTTGACTTTGCATCCCACGTGCGCCTTAAAGCTTGTTTACCGAAATTTTACCACAAATATAGCACACTATAAAGTTTTTTCCTCCCACTGGAAAATTGTTTCGTTAAAAAATAACGTTTTAGGTTTATAAAAGTATATGTAATTTTTATGTTAAATCAACAACGAAAAAATAAAACAAATAACTTGTAGTCATTTTTTGTCTCTACTGAGGTTGAATTAATTTAATCAAAAATCACATAAAGTTTAGTGAATCAAGAATTAAGATCATTGACATCGAACACACTTTCTTGTTATATTTGATAGCTAACTGATACTAACTTTATAAATCTATAATTAAATACTTGAACGAGACTGTCCTCGAGCTAATGCACACATTACCAATCATGTCTCAAAATCGTTTTTCAAAATCACATATATTTACCTAAAATCCTGAAATAATTAATTAAATATTTAAATGAACACGCGTTCACTCTCATTATCTTTCGGATTAAAACTAAATTTATTATGATTACACAAAATATAAGGCTATTTCTACGATAAAATTATATATTGATTATGCTAATATCCATTAACCATTATGTTAACTAAAAGTATTAAATCAATTAAAAAACTTTAATATTTTATAATTAAAATGTTATTTCAGTTTTATTGAGGCTCATTTTTTATGCGTTATACGTATATACGAGTAAATTTATTTTTATTTCTTATGCTTATATTAGCATATATTAATCATCATAAACGAGATTAATCTCTAGTGAAAAGAGTATGCGTGTTGTGTTTAGAGGTTGTATTTCGATCCAAAAAAATAAATAATATTTAAAAAATTTAGTATCAGATATAGACCTAAATTCGTAATTTTCTTTTAATAGCAAACATACTACAAAATAAATTAATTAGAAAATAATAAAAAAAATGAATATTCTACACACATATGTAAACTTGGCTATTATTCAGATCAAATATTGTGAGTTTTAAATAATTCAAAGCAGCATACGTTATTCATTAAAGTTTTATTCGTTAAATATTCACGTTTAGTAAAATTTTTTAATAAAATCTACTGATAATAGAAAAAACTAGAAAGATATACAGAATGGAAAAATCAAATAACATGAATCACTTTTTATTTAATATCAATAGTAATAAATTTGTCTGTTATTATTAGGTTAGCTTAATCTTTTTATTATATTTTTGTATAATTTTCATTTAGGATATTCTCACAGAATTTGAAAAATTTATGGCCTGTTTGTTCGTTTGAATTTATGGCAATTAATTTAATAATATGTGGACTTTAATTACATTAAATGCTAATAAATTTCATTTAAAAAATTCATTATTTACAATTGTTTTATTGTTTACAACAATCAAAAATAATAAATAAAGTAAATCTTGGGAAAATAAAAATAGTAATGCTGCTAATTTTTCCAGTAATGACAACTAAGCTTAATGTGCGCGTTTTATTAAGAAAACTTATTATTGTTTTCGTTTAAACCAAATGTATTATTTTCCTTACAAAGTAAATAAGCAAAAAGAAAATTCCTTAATTTATTTTAACAAAATATCTCGGGTCTAGTAATAACATCCTGAAAGATGCATATATATTAATGCTCGCATTCTTACCCAAACACACAAGTTATAAAAAATTACATGCAATTCTTTATGAGTATCGAAAATTTACATTCGCGGCGGTAATAGCTTTCATAGAGTGACACGCATTACTGCTATTATACATAAAATATCCATAAAAAACACATGAATTGTTGTGTACTATGGTATTACGTAGTGCTTGAAAATAGTTTATATTTTGATCACTCTATGTTTTTTTTATTGTTTTGTATCATTTATAGCTTTCTCGGAATATAATATCTAAATTCAAAACAAATAGCAAATGTTTTCAAATCTTAAATAATGTTTTAATATTAAAGCACTTTAGAAAATTAAGCAAAAAAATCGTTTTTGATGATTGTATATATATATTCTTAAATAATTCGGTGTGAGTAGCGATACTAATAATAGTAAAGTAATAATATCGATAAGAATAATAATAGAAACAAAGCGTAAGAGCAAACCTTGTATTAAGTCTTATCTATATTACAGCACAAGAGATTTTTAGATATATAGATGCAATTATTTACGGTTTACTTCCACATCGGGTATTATTTCCAAATTAGTAAAGAGAGAAGTGTGTGAGAGTGAGTGAGGGGAAGCTAAGTATAAAGAAGGGGTAGTAATAAGATTGTGTGACAAACGCAGTGTTTCATAACAGGATTAACTCTCTCTTGAAAGAAAATCATAACAAACGAGGAAAAAAGAAAGTAGAAAATTATGAACTTTCACAATAACAAACATGTTTTACAATAAAAACGGCGCACACGTGAATAAAGGAAGAGAAGTACGAAAAAGATTGCGCCAAATATACGAACGAATAGGAAAAATATCTAATCATAAAAATATTTAAGTGGAAATTTTTTCCTCTTATTCTTAATTCGAAGAAAAGTGTCTCATTATTAGTGTTAAGCTCAGACACACGCAGAAAACATTTTTGTTTTTTTTTGTTTGTCCAATGGCAACATTGCGCGTCATATGGAAGCATATCTTTTTCGCAAACCAAAACTTATGTCTTTGAAATGCATTCAATTTGGTTGCTATTATTGTTAGAGATGTCTGCGCGTCTAGAGCTGACTATTTTTCTTCCTGAATGTCTGCATTCAGTTCTCTGCTTCGTGACAACGAAGATGAGAGAGTGTGTGAGAAAGAGAGGATAGTTTGTATCATTAAAGCGAAATATACTTTTCTTTTTGTTTTTTTATATTAAATGAAACGAAAACTTGTTTATACGGTATGGTTGGATAAGTAGGCGAAGTAAATAAGGTATCTATATTTGACAACAAAAATACAGTAAAAATTATTAGCCAACATCTTTTCCTCGTTTCCTTTACTTTTAGACAGAAATGCTAGATTTATTTAGATATTTTTTTCGTTTTTCTTTCCTTTCGTTTATGAACTTGTCATTCGACCTAAACATTTATATAAAGTATTTTCAAAAAAAGAAAATGTAAAAATTTTCAACCAACAAACGTAATACTGGTTTATAACAAAGTGTATATACCAATACCAGAGTTCATTACCATTTAAATTAAGCATTTATTATCTCTCGCTGAGTCTATTTGCACAAAACAAAACAATAAATATTGTCACTGAGACACGAAAACTAAATGAATACTTCACTACAACCGTCAGAACGAATTTCCAGTCATAAGTGTGGTCTCGAACGACGACACTGCCAAACGAGTTGATTAAATCTGGAACGCAATATCAAATATTCTTGTTTACATAATTAGTGGCACACGCATACAACCCATACAAGTATATCCTTTTAAGAATTTTATCACAGATGGCTAATTTTTATTATTCCGCTAAACACGTATCGTAACGTTAAAGCGAGCCATCAATTTCTTATTTGCATTTATCCACTTCGGGTTATTGATTAAAACCCATAATGAAAAATGTACATCACTTTAAAACTTATCGACTCAAGTAAATAAGAACCACATGAATGAAGACAGTGAACACAATAGACACAAAACACATGCGATTAGAGATATATGGAGAGGAGAGATATATTGAAAATTAAATCAAATGCGATTAAATATGAGCGCAGTTTCGAATTAATATTCATATATTTAAACCGATTGGACAAATATTTGCGCGATTCAACAACTATTTTACAATATCAACAAATATACGTGACTTATTTCAAATTTTGTAACAACTTTACCGATGAATTAGCACATCATTTAATTACCGTATATGTTTAAAATAATTGTTTAATTAAGTAATTAAAACTGACCTTTAAATGATCAAAATTAATATAATAATTTAAATATTCAAAAAAATGTTTCGCTTTAGTCGATAAAACTTGTGTTATATATAGAATTGAAAATAGTTTGAAATGAATCGTGTCATGCAATGCACATCCTATTTATATTAAAAACCGACGTTCACATAATGAGCTCACATTGTTATAGTGTGAGCGGTATTAATACGTTACTGATCTCTCATATCCTACGTTTGCGAAAACAGGAAGATTAATAACGTTAGTATGCGTAACGAAAGAATTTGAAACATTGATCTTGTTTTGGTGGTATGCTTTGCATGCTTTATTATTTTTGTTTCAGTGTGCCGTTAAATTTTTTCGAATGTGAATGCTTTAAAATTAATTCGAATACAAAATTAAAAAAAACTAAATATACTTTGCTTAAAATAACAAAATTAGATTGTTTTGTCATAAGTAAATTTTTCGCTGTAGATATCCTTTGTATCAAAAACAAGAGTTAGTTTAAAATTTTAAAATAAAAATTCTACTTTTAAACAAGAAAATATCAAGAAAAGAGGAAAAACAAACTAATGTGTAAAGCGTTTGATTAGTTTGTCCCATAATTATCAGCTTTCGAACTCCACAAGTTTTGAGACTGTATTCAATCGTCAATTGTTTGATATCCTATCAATTTTGAAAATAATAATATAACTTTGACGTCTTGGTCACCAAAGGGACTGATAAAAATAATTAGTCTCATGTGGCGAACACAACAAAACATATATGGATAATTGAAACCATATGTTGCATCGCATAAGACAAGACACACATTATTGATTTGAAAAGGCAATAGAGTAAGCGATTCCGAAACATGTATTCAACAAATCTTTAATTTACATTAAATTTTTTACTGCTAAAATACATCTTAAAGTAAGATAAACAATTAAAATTTTAATTAGCAGTATCGGCTCATTCATCATAATAACCGATTCAAACATATTTGTTAAAATATAGTTACTTCAAATTATCAAGAATCCAGTTATTCAGTAATATTTAAATTCACGTTACTTAATCCAAATTGCATAATATTTGTTGCATAACATGCAAAAATAGTAAATGCAATCGATATGACACCAAGCAGTTATAAAACAGCAAGAGATGTCTATTAGAATAAAAAGTG
This sequence comes from Phthiracarus crinitus, assembly GCA_034698025.1. Classification (NCBI taxonomy): domain Eukaryota; kingdom Metazoa; phylum Arthropoda; class Arachnida; order Sarcoptiformes; family Phthiracaridae; genus Phthiracarus; species Phthiracarus crinitus. The sequence goes on along the minus strand of JAQGAW010002127.1, from coordinate 4,083 downwards.
CAAAAACAAAAAAAATTGTTACATAATCACACGCATAAGCATATACTATTTCCAGACTAAAGGACACGATCTCAAGCATTTTTTATTGTCTCCAAGCATAACAAAAAAAACTATATTAAAAGTAGGAAAATTCGGATCACTTACGTTAGTTGTTCATAAAATAATTGCGAAACTTTAGCTGCAATATTAGATTAATTACTAAAATAAAGTTTAACAATAGATAAGTATTGTTTTCCAAAAAAAATCTTAATTATTCATTTGTTCAGTTAATTCTCTTCAGTTTTCCTCAACAACTCTTCATTTTTCTCGTTTTTCATGCCTATTATCTCCACAGAAAAATGTTTAAACTTGTAATGAAATATTTCGATTAATAATGCATTTGACAGCGCATTTAAAACTTTAATCTCTATTACCGTTAAATAAAAGATGAGCGCGAAAAAAGATACAAAGACTTTATTAAATATTAATAAGACTTAGTTGAGAATTTATTTGAAATGGGCGTTAGTTATTGACAGACAGACCGAGTTTACACTTTCGAAAAGTTTTTTACGTTTTTTTAAAATTTATACGAATTGATCGAAAATCACCGGAAAAATTACGTGTAAAGGTTTTAAAAAGTGGGTTTAAAAAAATAAGCAAAATTTATTATCAATTCATGACTTCCGCTCACTTTTAATAGTAAAAATAAAAATACCGATAATAGCTGTAATAATAGTACACCAAAATAGACATATCAAAAAATAAATTTGCGTCTGAATTGAACGAAATTTTATTGTTCAAAATTTAATGATGTATTGATGCAAAACGAACGATACGAACCTATATAAACGGTATTATTCACGAATAATGGCATTTCTAATATATGATATAATCTATTATCCTTATGTATAAGCCATATAAAATTTAAAGCCAGAAAAGAACTTATTGAAGCAATTTGTTTTCTTTTTAAGTCATTTTGTTTTTTTGAATAAACTAACCCAGAAAAATACTTCTGGTTTTTATTCCGTAAAATATATTTTTCAAATATTCTTGAATAAACAACAAAAACATTTGGTCATTATTTTATATATATAATTTTATATAATATCATTATTGTATATACTTTTTGTATCCGAATTTATCAAAAAATACGACTTGTATAAGAAACGAGTGTAATATAAAATTAAATAAACTTCGATGCGTTCAGTCAGTATATTAACCAAAAATCATATTTTCACAACGAAGCCAACAAAAATAAATGCTAGACATATTTTAACTGTTAGTTAATACTAACAATAATAAAGAATCCATAACTAAGGAATGTTTTTTGGGCACACGAATAAAGCCGTAATAATAATAATGAAAAAATAACAATAATAGGAAAAACAATAAAAAATTTCTTAGAAGAATAAAGCGTCAGTTCTTATATTTCAAGGAATAAGTTTTATATAAAAAACAGAATATGTTTTTTATTAATTCAGTATTTTCTCAATGAAGAGAAACTAGACTAAAACAGCTATATTATATAAAATTGCCAGACAATGAAAAAATACAATATTATTTTAAGTTATTTATATACACCGAGTAGTTTCACAGAATTCTATACAAAAATACATATATTTTAATTCAAATGTTAGTTGGTTTCTATTCGCTTAAATCTATAATATTTCAAATTCATTCATTCAAAAAAGAATTGTTTGAATTCCGTATTCATTTATGAAGTATTTTTTTAGATTGAACTGAACCATCAAATTATGTTCAATTTATAACAGATGTTATAAAAAAAATCTCAATGCTTTATTTTAAAAGAGTTATAGTCATCTATTTTTGTAATTTGTTTTTATAACGAAATGAAATGATAACGAGTTGTTATTAATTCATTATTGATTTTGTTATAAGTAATGCTACAAAAGCGAAAGTATATGTTAATTTTTTATGATAAGAAAAATGATAAGTCAAAATCATTAACGGTTTAAATTTTTGCTGAAATTTATTTTTAAAAAATATTTCGGTTATAAATAAATATTTTCGGATAATTATAAAGGTTTCGAAAACAATAGCATTTTTTATTTGCTGAAACAAAATAACTCAATGGTCTTATGATTTCATTGCACAATATATGATTCACTTATATAATAGTGAATATATTTAAAATTATTGTTTTAAAATATATTTTTCGAAAACATTCGAAAGCAAAAAGATTCAAAATGAACTGATCATTCAAAACTGTATTTTTCATTTTTCGTTTGTTCTGCAATATTCGCAAAAACAGCAATTCATTGCTCTTACCTCAGAGTGTTTAATAAACCACAGTTTATCTCTAAAATAGTCAAAACACCACAACCAAAGGTAGATATTCTGCGTTTTGAAAACGATGCACACTTTGCAGACTATAAGTATATGATTATTCACACGACACAGAATTATTCAGCTTTGGAATAATGCGTGCTTTTATAAGCTTAATTTAACAGTTGCTGCGATGCAGTAGACTAACAAAAGTAAAAGTTTTAAGCGTTACATGAATGTTATATTATTATTTACTTTCGCAAAACAAGTTTATTAACAGATTCGCCATCTACTGTCTGAGAAGTTAAAATTAAGCTTAAACTTTATATACAGTATTAAGAAAGACCGGATTTTCGTATAAAAGAAAATAAAAGCATATTTTGAAGCTTTTTGCGAAAAAGAATATGCGATTATTCTTTTGCATATTTCTAGTTTAAAGAATTATTAAGGCATGTTTGGTAGTTTTTTAAAATAGAAATTAAATTATATGCAAAAACTTTTAATAATAATAAAAATGTAAAATTTTGATTGTAAAATATTTTTAAAAAATTTAAGTTGACCTATAATACATTTGTATTGTTAAATTTAAAATAATTAAAAAATATTTAATGAATTCAGAAAAGAATAAGAATTATTTTGAGAATATAAGAATATTTGAGAATATTTTGAGTATTTTTTGAGAATATATATTCGCAAATTTTGAAAATTTTTGAAGAATAAAATTCCGGTCTTTATAAATGATTGTGTATTTTATCTGGAGCTACAGTTAAATAGCGTTTTCATCAAACATATTTTTAGCTCAATTCTCGATTATTAGACAGACTTTCTTATGTCTGCATAAATTTTTTCAATCTTTATTAATAAAAGAATTTCCTAGATTACCTATTTTATTAAATAAACATATGGACAATAAATATATGAAGGACTACGATAATGCTTTATCTTTACGTAAAATAGTTATTTTAGATTTTAAAATAAACATTTTATTTCAACACAATAGTATTGAATATCAGTGACTAGATGTGAGTTCTTTAAGAATTTGTCGAACTTGTTTATTATAAATGAATCTGAATTGCATTGGAGTTGAGTTTGTAGAGATGAACTCTCTTTTCAATATCTAATATACCGGTATAGTAACAATTATTATCATAATGCAGTTTTTGCTAAAACCTACGCATTGATGACAGAGTATCTAGACCACAACTATTACCACTAATGGTGAGCTTAATTAAACATTTATTTTTATAATCCTCAACATATATCACGCGAGGCTCGAGTTTTAGCATAAGCGATGTTTACAATGTAATTTGATTGAAGCTGAGCTTTGATTACGATTTAAAAACACATAAATTTAAAAAAACAGACAAAAGTAGACCCAACATGATCAACCTTATTCCTACATGATTCCAACCTACACCACCCCTGATTTAACTAACACATAATTCTACAAGTCTCCTCAATACCCTAACTAACACCAGAACTGATCCAAACAGATCTTTTCTGACACTAACAAACTACTGTCGACCCTATGTGGCCTTTGGACTTTATCCGATTCCATCAAACCCTACCCGATGATACTCAAATCCATATTTCTCCGACAAATTGTTAGATTATAACACATTATGTTTCCTTGGGATTACCAGCCTCTTCCTCTAGTGACACCTCCTATCTAGTGTTGCACAAAAGTTAAAAGTTAAAGAAATGGCTTAACTCTTAACCTTAACTCGTAAAGTATTTTTAGCTTTAACCTTAACCGGTTAATAACTTTATTAACTTTAACTTTAACCGGTTAAACAAATTTTGACTCGAGTTAACTCC
>JAQGAW010002126.1:0-16211 GCA_034698025.1 Phthiracarus crinitus | reverse complement strand
ATTTGGTGGTTATAACGATTTTTTGTCAATTTTGGTGGTTTTGGTGAAATTTGGGATTTAACCAAATATCCGGTCTCTGCTTATAACCAACTAAACAGAGCATCGCTATAACCATGATTTCAAAAAATTTTAAAATATATTATTTGTTAAATCAATAATTATTTCATTTAATAATAATTTGTTTAATATATAATTGCGTGAACTTGCAAGTTATTCCCACTTATTTCTAGCACAGCTCTATTCCAGAGGTTAAGAATTACATTCCGTTTGCCAGAATTCCTTTTGTCAGAATACCGTTTGCCAGAACTACAAAATACCGTTCGACTCAAAATATATGATTGCATTTAATGAAATTGGGGGTCTATGAACTTTATTAACTTTTTACACTTAATTACATTTAAAATATTGAGATTAGAAAAGTTTGAAAAGTATTAAAAAATTTTTAAAAGTTTTTGCTTTAGATTTAAATTTATTGCAAACACAAGACATCTAACCTATCCCAGCTAGGCCTAACCTAACTTGTTTCAGCGCTGTTTCGGAATTTTATCTTTTTATATCTAAAAAGTTAATAAAGTTTCAAAGACTCACAATTTTATTAAATACAATCATAATTTTTGAGTCGAACTTGTAGTACTGGCAAACGGAATTCGGCCAAAAGGAATTCGTGGAAACGGAAGCTCATCGTTTGGGTAGATCTAGTAAAACATTGTATTTGGTTCGAAACTCAAGGTCAAAGTGTTAAAGAACTAACCGACCGTGAACTTATTAACTGAGCCAGAATTTGTTGAATAGATTTGAGTCATTTTACAGTCCGAATATAACAAAATAGTCTCACTTAAAAATAGCAACATCTTATTTGCAATTACAAATAACGTGTGTATTTATTATTAGCTCATATCAATTACCAGTGATAATATAGAATCCCTGAAATAATGATTTTACAGTGTTTCGTACTGTTCGTTCTGTTCACAAAGTGTTGTTTTTGTCTCAAAATAGTTTTTTTGTTTTTTGAGAACGAAACCAATTTCTTAAATGTTAATGCACTAAACGAGGGGTGACTGACTATAAGGTTATATAGTTTGCCTTTTAATATGCTAATGCATAAGATTGAAAAGCGGCAAAAAGAGTTTACTAATAATGTTTTGCAAGCGATTCATTTTATATTACAATTTCAAAAATTGGTGCATTACTTAACAGCACTTACACTTTCACACAATTTAATACAGCCATCTCTGCTGGCATTGCAATACATTGTACAGCCGTTCGCAGTTCTCGACATCACTTTACTTTACTGATTGAATTTTGAGTATGCCATTACTTATATAAGCAATGCTTATATACAATACCAGTGAATGAAAAGTAAAAATGTTTTGCAATTGTAACTGCAATTCAGTTTTTTTGTTCAGTTCCTACTAAAATGTATTTTGACTAATTTGCTAGTAGTGGTGACGCGAACAGTGACGGAGAAAGTTTAGCATAAAGTCATAACTTGTTTCATGAAAGCATATAATAGTTATGCATTCGAACATAAAACAGGAGTCGTAGTTGTTGTATGTGTGTATTGAAAAGTAAAGTGAATTTGTTCTCCAAATCAACTCACTGCTCACTTCTGTCTCTATTAATCTCTTATGTACTTTTTTGCCGTACATTTTAACATATAAGCATAACAAATAAGCATTACATGCCTTCTGCTTTTATATTTTGATACATTTCGGTAATTTTATACTCAAAACATACATTTTGACAACGATTACTAAAAAGGGTGTTAAAAATTAGATGCTTCACTCCCGCGTCGATTGATTTTGAATTTGAAAACTTTTTCAGTTAAGCTTTTTTTACTATTATTACCTAAAATGTAAAGAGTGTATAACAACATTTAGTCAATTTTGATGTTAGCTCTGCTATAATCAATTTCGTTTCATACTTTATTATTTTTACCCTCAGTTTAAATGTTTGAAAAAAGATTTTCCTTAATTTTATTTCTCATTTCATTGTATTACATAAATAAAATAATAAGAATCATTTGTGATTTATAAGGTTTACTTAACACTTTTTGTGACAATAAATTTATATATTTTTAAATTTCTTTTAGTTTTAACAGTTTTGTGAATCGAAAAAGTTTTAGTTTGCTAACAGAGATTATTAGCTTTCACTGCAGTTATTTTGCTTGTTTTAAATTTTATTGCCTCAATAATTGCAAACTATTGAATACGTTATTTACCTGAAAAAAGCACAAAATGCAACAACAATTGGCATTGAGTTGAATTGCTTGAAAGTTTTATATGTTTATATGTTTAACTGTTAGCAAACTCGATAAAGATTTTATTGGCGTTCTTTTGATTCGTTTGCAAAAATGGTTCACAATTCTCGCAATTCTCGCAGACGCACACATAGAGAGTGCAATGATTTTGATTTAGATTTATGAGCCATTACATGGTGGTCCCTAGAATGTGATCTTATATCGATTCTACTGCGAGCAGTTTTTCTGCATCATCATAATAAGTAATATAACCATAGTATGTATAGTATGTAGAGATGCTATAATATCAAAATATAGTTGTATTGTAGCGTATCATTCGTCAAAAACTTGTTTTTATTGCCTTCTCATACCCTTTTGCTATTAATTTCAATGCCTCTGATTCTGACGATACCAGTCTTTATAGACTATCGTATTATTATTATGATATACCCCATAATAATAAACTTTTAAGTAGGAAATAGAGAAAAAACTGACAGAATAGTAGCGATATTATCATATTTAAAATAACTGGAAATGTAAGCTTTATATTCAATGCTTAATAATGCGGTATAACCGAAAAAATACTAAAATCCATTTCTATTGTGCGAAAAAGTTTACGGTTTCGAGCGTAGAAACGTAAGGGTAAGCGTGATTGCGAGTGTGAGTGTGTGTGAGTGTTTCATCTTATCTCTTATATAACACTTTACTATTTTTATTGGGCCCTTGAGAAAGCCATCTGTCAAAAATGTTGAACCATTTTCAGATACTATGAAAATGCATTCATACATCGCAATAGGGGCCAATGCATTCACTATCACTGAATTACACTTTTTTCGACTTTATCCTAACAAAAACTTGCCTCAAGAGAGTGTGTATACTATCATATCATGTATTATGTGTCATATATAGCCATAAGAATTTTTGCTACTCTGGCAGGCATTCTCTATCCCCTATAGTTAGAGTAATTTTAGTTCAACGCAGCTTCACTTTCTTTCGTTTTTAGTAATTGCAATCGTTATGATGTTCCTTATGTATAGTTTTCAGAAGTGTTCGCGAAAAAAAACTAAAATATAGAATAGTATTTATCGTGGGTTGCGATCAAAAAATGACGATTTTGTTAGAAATATTTTCCGTTAAAGCACACAATCAGTGTGATGATGCAAAAGATTGAACCAATGAGATATAGAACGAGAGTAACGCCGCGAAAAATGAGTTAGTGCTGCGTGAGTTTGAGTGAGTGAGAGTGAGTGAGAGTGGAGTGGAGTGAGGGTGGATAATAAGGAGAGCGAAAGAGATTCGGAGAGTAAGAGAATGAGCTACATTTTCTGCTTCACTGGAGTTTAGTGAGTTTTTATGTGAAAATGACCGCTTCTAAAAGATTTTCGAAAGCAAAAAATGAGTATGAGTGCTGCAACTCTGCAACAACACGTTAACTGTGTCTAAGTATTTTGGATTTGGTTACTATGGTTCACCACCATAATAGTTTCACATCAAATTTTGAACGCAAAACTAGATATTTAGGAGTTTAAAGTTTAAATTTAAGGGGTGGGAAGTGAGTTAAAATTGAAACAAAATGTTGCTCTTAATATAATATTACATAAACGTAAAGCACACAAAACCTAAACTCAACAATTTTTTTGCTAAAAATGCAAAAAACAATATAAAGAAAACGACTGTTGCTTTTTTGACCCTTATTTTTCATTTTTTGTGTAATATGATAACACACTTTCATTGATAAGAGATTTTTTCCGTAGATTACGCATTAAATTTTCTAATTTCATTGTGGCTTTATATCTGCATTAGTTTGGTGTTGTGTAACTGACACACAGTATTGTGTTGTTCTCAGTAGGGGTCAGTCATCTGCTGGAAGGGAAACAATTGATTTTCTTCCCCATTATAAATGATATACTAATGCATCTTTATTGAAGTATTCAAGTTGGTGTTCGTGTGAATTCAATTATATTTGCAAATATTTTTAAACAAAAGTGCATGTAATTTATTTGGGTTTTGCTTCTGCTTCTCATCCCTAATAGTTCTAACATTTTATAGGTCTAACATTGAACTATTGACGATGACATCATTCTATATGTATCTTTGACAGCATTTGATAGGAATGCGAATCAAGAATCAAAAATAGTTCTCTCTCTCTCTCTCTCTCTCTCTCTCTCTCCACTCAGTTTTCTCTTTTTCTGTTTCTCTTTCTGTTTCTCTATGCAATGGTTTTTGTAATACTAGTGAAAAATTCATTAGATTGGTTGGCACTGTTATTGACGCCAATCCGTATCAACATTTGTTATTAAAACTAGACTCCAATATTTTGAAATCAAACTTTTTTGTCGTAATGTGTTCTTCTCGTAGTTTTGGGCTCGTTGTTGGCCCTGCAATAGATATGGAGAAAAAAGCTACACTTGGGATGTAATATTATATATATTATTTTGGAAGAACTGGTTGTGTTGTGCCATTTTGATGATATGTCATCCAACATGTGAAGGGGAATAACATCTGCTACGAGAACATTATATTTTTCTTCTTTTTTTATTTTTGTACGCTTAATAATATCAGTGAATGCGAGTTATAATAATAATGATGGCATCTGTATGTTAGATCACCGCTGTTTTCGATATTGTTTAGCAGTAAACTGGCATTTTGTAATTAAAAGTCAAAAAGTTTTGCACATATCACAGATTTTTATCAAACGCATTAAATTATAAGCTCTGCGAAATTATCTTATGCACAAATTTTTAGCATTTTTATAGTTTTACTGTATCATTATCTCTTTTATCATTTGCCTTCTATTCATATTTAAAGTTATAATCTAAACAAATTATATGCATTACCTGAATATATGCGATGTTTTATTCAAATAATCTAAATATACATTTAAAAGCCGTCTGTAAACGTGTTTGTATTCTATATTACTTTTGTTTCCCGATATCAAACTTTTTTTTGTAAATTAATTTTTTTCCAGAAACTTTAAAATAAAGTTAATCCGTAATGAATAAACTCATTAATTTTAGATAAAAGTACTTAATTTGATCATTAAGAAGTGAAAATCTTTTTGGGCGTACAATGAAAAAATCTGAGCTCACAAACTGGCAGAAAAAATAATGCAGATATTTCATGTTGATTTGGCATGTGATGCACCTTATCTTATGTTGTACTTTTTTTCATTAAGTAGTTATATTTTTTGGGTGCGTTTTTTCGGTTTTCCTGTGTATTTCTTTGCACTTATTTGCGCATTTTCTACATATAAATATATCTATAGTAAGGTATTTTGATGTCGGGTGATTTGATCTGAACCAAAATTAGAAGAATAGGGTTCGCCCTATTACTTAGTATTCAGGTTGTGCTGCTTAGTGCTTCCCTGCAGTGATCGAGTTCGTAAATGGGAGACGTGATGTGCTGAATGGCAATGAAGAGCTCCAATAGATAAAGCACTGCTCGTAATCTATAACTAAGATAGATATGTGTTATTCTAAAATGTTCAGATAAACGACAGATATATAGCTTTTTTTATTATATATCTCTACCATTGAACTCTCTCTCTCTCTCTCTCTCTCTCACTCACTCACTCACTCACTCACTCACTCACTCACTCACTCACTCACTCACTCACTCACACGCTCACACACTGTATTTTTTATACTTTCACTCTTTAGAATCCCTCAAAAATTTTACTCATTAGTTATTGTTTTCTATTATGACGTAAATCATGCACTAAATGCTAGGAAGTCGTACTGTTATCTATTAGACAGTTTGGAGATTTTTCGGATTCCCTATTCTTTGTGTATTGCATACTATATTTAGAGCACAACCATTTCGGGTAATATTCAAAATTTATTTACCGAAATCAATAAAAAATCAGGGAATCTACACTTAAATAATAATTACATTAAAATTTTAAAAATAACAATGAAGACTACACAATAAATAGATAATTGATTTTTTTAAATATTTATTTTTCGATGAATATTATATTATGTTTAAAATTTGAAACCATATAAATTTAATTATAATGTTTTTATTACACAATTATTGGTTCATTAATAACTATTCTTTTCGTGAATTTTGTTTCAAATCAATTGCTAAATTGCTTTCATCGGAACTTTAATATTGAACTCAAAAAGCTTGTACAAAATAAAATTCTATAACATTAAAGAGTTTAGATTAGTTTATTATTAAACTTAACATTTAAATATTATTAAAGTTTTCAATTGTTCTTGATTTGTTAAACCGAACCGTAATATTGAAGTTATATTTTAACTAAGTCTTCAAACCTTTGTACAGTGAAAATAATTATAAAATATGAATATGAAGAATTTTACTTATTATAATTTATTAACCGAATATAGATTTTATAATTAAATAAATATTTTGTGTTTTTAAAAGTATTTTTGTAAATTTTTAATCAAAAATTAATTTGAAGATTTAACTGTTTAAACAACGGTTTAATTATTTTAAAAATTCTCAACTAATGTTAATTTAACCGAAACCGATTAATTCAAATATTTCTATTTAAATTGCGGTTCACTACGGTTTGCAACATTAGTTATTATTTTGTTCTTCACGAATACTCTATCATTGTTTATTATTAAATATTTTAGACTACAATCCAATTCATAAATTTTTTAACCCGAAATCGTTAAACAAAAACTATTGTTTTTCTTTTGTTTTCTATTTTCAGTGAATTGAAATGTGGAGTTTTTTTATAAATACTATTCATTTGATATAAGTTATTGTAAGTCTCAGTGTTTTACACATTTTCAGTGACGTTACTTACAATTTATTCCTCCTCTTTCTAGCAAACAGATCATCTCTGCTTTGTCAATGTCCAACTTTTTAAGCCATTTCTACTTAAAGAATACGTGATTTATTTTCCTTTCCAGTTCTTCATGTAATACAAATTTTGGTCTTTAAAAATAGTTGTCTGCCACAGTCTTTTATTATTATTTTTATTGTTACTTTTTTCTATAAGTATTGCGAAGAATGGCTCTGCACTATAAGTAATAAAAATACAAGCGTAAAATAATTGCTATATTGTGACGTGATATATATATAAATCCTATTATTAAATATTTATATACAGAACCGTAGAGTAGATGTTGAAATTAAAGGCTGAATTAAGATTTTAATCTTTTAATTTAGTTTTTTGGAACGTGAAAATAATAATAATAATAATAGAAATGTATAGCTATGTATAGCGATGTATAGCTTAACGAAAAAAGCAATTTCTAAACAATCAAATATATATCTCTAATATGCAGTAATTAGTATTTTATGATGCGAATCAACCAAACAAATAAAAAATCCATAATTGCATAAAAAGCGATTCGTTTTCGCTTTCTATTTATATAATTCAAATATTTAATTTAATTTTAATATTAATATTAATATAGAGAAAAAATAGTATAAATGCATATGTACTGTATTTTCATAAAAGAGAAATACATAGTGTTTACGAATAGATATGATATTAAATGGTACGTGTGAATGACACACCTCACTGCTAACATTATAAGGGGGAGGATAATAATGATGTGATACTTATGTGCCGATGTGTATGTTCTCTGCTTTTTATTATTATTGTATACGTTTAATGATTCACAGTCTATGATATGATAGCTATGAGTGCCCTCTTTTTCGCTAAAAAATAATACTCTCTGCAACTGTTTTAAGAGTATTTGGCAGAAATTGTGAAGTGCGAACTTGAATGGCATTAGTTATATATTTGTATAATAATGATTGCATATATTAATGCTCAATGCTTGCACAGCACAGCGCATTGTAGAGTATTTGAGCCTAAACAAGGTATCGACGCCCACCAATAACTAGTTTTTATATATTTATATGGCACGCAAGTCCGACATTAAGCCAAAATGTTTTAGAAAATGGTTTTGCAATGAATTACAATTGTTTCACAACTTATTGCTTTAATAGTATTCTTACATCACACTATCGCATTCATATAATCAAAATTTATATCTCATATTTTCATATATTGCTTACACACGCATACAAACTATCTGTTCGTTTAGTTTTCTAAATAGAAATTTTTAAATATAATAATAGCGAAGATAAGGTTTTGCGCGTCAAGTTTTTTATCACTTTAATGTTTGTCTTTGTTAATTTCGATTGCATTTTAGCTCTGCTATCATTTGCTGTGCGCTTTTGTGTTGGAAAAGTAATCAATTTAATATCGATCAGAACTTTGCGTTTCACTAAAAGTTAAAGCAGTGGCAAAAGTTTTGCTTGCGTTGCAAGAATTAACAATTAACGCATAAAACGTAAGTGTTGGAAACAATGGCAACACTTTTGTGTTAGTTTTAGAATATCACTGTAAAAAGGGCTAAACAGAGACCTAAAACTAAATCAATATTAACGGCAGCCTTAACTCTAACTCTGTTTTAGCCGTTTTCATAACATTAGCATCATTGCTAAGCTTATGACATTTCGTGCCGCATTCGCATTCCTATTCGCGTTTCCATTCATCGTTTCATGTTTTAATTTTCTATTTTCAAATTGATTAAAACAATACTATTTTGTTTTTAAATTTTCAAAATGTAATTTAATGCCAGACAATTGGCCAGTTTCTATATTCAATCTAATATATTCTCGTTTTCTTTTTCTGTTCTGCTCTTTCTATCCGCTCTATACTTCTATACTTTAGGGAAACGTGTTTGTTGTCTGCATCTCTCGCTCTCTCCTCTTCTCTTCTCTTCTCATCCATTTCTCTGCATGAATAAGAGAACCAGTTTGTAATCGATATCATACATTGGAAAAGCAATTGAATTAGAGGCAAACATTTCATTGCAACGCCAGTCTCTCTCTCTCTCTCTCTCCCTCCCTCTCTCCCAATTCTTCCCTTCTATCGTATATAACTTATAAAGAATGCATGGCTATATATATCACTCACTAAAAATGAATTCTAACTAAGAAAATATTGAACTCAGTCGTAGTCGTCAGAGAAAAGTTAACACAAGAGTTAGCAACTTTTACTCAAATTACTTTTTCTCCAATCTTATAAATCTGAAAGTTTACATCTCTACCTCTTTTTTCTGGAAAGCTTATACATTAGAGTAGCTATATTTCCTAAAAGTATTGAATCGGGTAAATACGCTTACAATTGCATAGAAAATGTTTAGTGCAATGTTGCTATTTATCTTGGATCTCATCAAGTTATCAGGTATCTTATACTGCAATAGACTCAATCTGAGTGTCGGTTTAGATGCTTTTACTGCCAAATCTAAAGTAGTGTTGCATTTAGAAAGAGTGAGAGATTGCCTTAAGTCATCGGTTGCCAGATATAAGCTCTTTCTCTGCTCCACAACAATGCTTCTTCTAGATGTGACTCTTCCAGCTCTTTTCAAATGGTAATTATATTCTCCTCATAGGCTAACGATATATATTTAAGTCATAGCTGCACACATTATATACAGTATAGTTATTCTGCTGAGCATATATTTGATGAGTTGCTCTCAGTTTTCTTTGTATTATTTGATATCGCATTCACTTCAATATGCATATCATTGCTTTGCAAACTTTTATACTGTATATATGTATGAATCGAGAAACATATAGAGACAGAGAACCAATATATTCATGTACAGTATTGTTTGGGTGTGAATGACGACCAACAGGTATCATTAACTGTGATATATGTATGTCATCTGCTCTTTCGATTTCATCACCTTTTGCTAGAGTTTCTTAATGTCACTTTTTTGATGATACTGTACTTGTTTGACGAACAAAGTAAAGAATAAGCAGTTCGAGGCAATGCCAACATTACTCCTTTCAGACTTGTTTTGGCATTCACTCGTGCCTTAACTTGTACTGTATTCGACAAATTCTCACTTATTTACAGCTTTTGTGATAAATATTTTGTTTTCTCAGACTTTTATTAATTTTCTACTTTTATCTGTGAACGAAAATGATTTAAAATATAAATGCGCTGAATTGTGTGTGAGTGGCGACCTCTTGTGTGTAGTGTTAGCTAATCTGTATTTCAATACTGATATTCAATTGTTTCATCAAAAAACAATTATAAAAATGATGGATATATACAGATGTTATCAGTTTGGCGTAATTTTAGATAAAAATATTCTTTAGTTTGCGTTATATTTATATTAAGCTAATATGGTTTTGACATTTTTGCGCGAAATTTTTTCTAAACAAAAATGATTGCATTACTATATCAATGTGTTACACAATTTATCACAAACAAACCTCTTGAGAAGATACTCCTGTCATCCAATGACACAATACTCGTCCATCTTTGAAGTTGATGTTAAGGATATGTGGGTTTTAGGTTAATGTTACACCACTTTCATAGACGAGATATATTCCTATATAAATGTATACATATTCACAAACTGTTACTGTATTTATTATACCTTACACTTAACCATAGTTTTTTTATTTTCTTATCTGTTATATCGGTCACCAAAAAAGGTCATTTCGCGATTGAGAATATAATAATCAAATCATTTATTTTGGATTTTTGTTTTAAAGCCATTGAGTAAGACATAGATATGGAAAAAGAGTAACTTTATTGATGATTTACTATAAACTTGGTTCTTATATATCATGATTTCTTGTTTTCTCTGCTAAATTACTTTTTTGCATTGAGTTCTAGTTCTGGTTCTAGTTCTCTCTCTCTCATATCTTCTGTTCTGCTCTTCTCGTTCTCATTCTCTCTTCTCTACACTTCTATCATTGACGTGTGTTGCATGCCTTTGCAAAATCTGGCTGTCTTTTGCTTTTGATTTATGGCCGAACGCAATCCAACCATCGTGTGTAAAAGAACGGCCAGAATCTATTGGTGTTGTTTTTGTTAGTCGCCTTTTTTGCAAGTTTAGTGAGGGAGGAATGTGTAGCTTGTTATCACTTTCGTTCATATTGCCTTCTTTTTTCTTGTCTCTCGTCTTTCATACGCACTCAGTATTCCCTTATATTCATTGATGGGTATCAATGTATCACTTTGTGGTTCATTTATTTATTATACAGACCTCTGTTGATTTCTTGTGCATTTCTTTTAGTTGATTGATTAATAAATTTGATCTTTTAAAGTGTGAGACAAAATTCATCAGATATTCAGTGAAATGTTGCTTAACTTATCTTATTTTTACTTTACTTTTATGGCAATTTTGCGCTTATTTCCAAACTTTTTACCTTAAAATGTAATAATTATTATTATGAATGCATAAATTTCATGTTATATATAGAAGTTTTTGGTTTTTTAATAATTATCTATATTTATAAAACGTATACATACTAATGTTTTTGCATATATTATTATATATATATGCGGTTTATATTATATAATTTATTCAGTTCAAATAAAAACAAGTTCAAAAATCTATATAACTTATAAAGATTCAAATCGTATCAACAAAATCAACATGTTTTACGTTATTAAAGATTATTGGCTTTAATACGAATATAAAAATAATACATAATAAGAGCAAACTATGGTGAACGACACTCATTTAACAAATATGGACGAAAAAATTATATTAATATTCAGTGCGGAATATAAAAATAAATAAGAGAACAACTTTTTAGGTAAAAATTTATAATTTATAAATAATATAAATTAGATATCTTCAGTCATACATTACAAGCTTTTATCAGATTATGTTATTTTAAAGTGTGGCAATGATCTCTAATGGCATAATCTGCGTGAAGGATTAAAACTTAGAAATTCACATTTTATATATTCTTTATTTTTTTCAAAATTTTAAACAATATACTGTGCTGTATATTGACTGAATTTTTGTTTACAAACGTAAACATGAATTGAGTTCTAGTTCTCAGCATAATTACTTGTTAATTATATCGATATAAATTCATCATAATTTTAATGCTAACATTTAAAATCGGAATAAAAATGTTCTGTTCTCTACCATAGTTTGGTGTCCTCTCTAAACAATTTCTTATATGATATTTAATTTATTTTGAACAAAGTTATGTTCAGAACAAATTTTAGAGTTCATTTTAATTCTAAATGCTCATCAGATAATTCCATTTTACTATACACTAAATTAGTAATCATATATTATGCTTATTATATGATTAATTATTGTGATGTAATGCAAATTATAAATTTTAACTTAAAATTTAAACTACAAATACGATTTGTTATAATTATTAAAATTTACTAAAAATGCTTTGCCTTTCGATGCTATTCATAATTAAAACTATTTATGCTGTAAAATACTTTAATGCTTTAACGAAAACAAAGCTGTAATTTCACATTTGTAATGCTAGTTTGTATTTGTAATTTGTTTAACTTCTTTCGTTTCAGTTCATTAGTCCTTAAAATTATCACATTATAATGTACGTGTGCTGACGAGTGTTAACCAAATCATTTCCCAATAATACTAACTTAAAAATCAAAAATCGTTGATATGATGGTCAACCGTATATTGTAATTCAATTTTATAAATTTTCAATTATAAAAGTAGATTAAAGTGAAATGACTTGAGGCTATTCCAAAACTAGTTCAATAATACAAAACAAGCCATACACACAGACACGCATACGTGAAGTTACAGTATGTGGAAATTCTGTTAGCAATTCGAATCCGTATCTAAAATCTTGTAAAAATTTATGGTCCCTATACAGTAAGACTTCTTTAGAGTGAACATGTTTATACGACTCCCTTTTATGAAGTTTATTTAATTTTTAGTTTAGTATTGAGAAGGAATTGTTAGCAGACATCATGAGTTCCTGGGATGCATACTTTTTTGGATTAAAATATTTTCTATTGTTTTTTTGGATTAAAATATTTTCTATTGAATTTTTTGGATTAAAATATTTTCTATTGAATTTTTTGCTGACATTTAATTGTGATTATATGAAATTTTAAATATTGTTTCTTTGGGTTAATTTCTTTTCAAAATATAAAAATTAATGAGAGATATCGACTTTTTTAATTAAAATTTTAAACTTATAGTTTCGATAATTCATAAATTTAGCAATTATTGAATCAAGATTATGATTATATAAATCCATAATATAATAATATATTAAATTAAATGATATTGTCGTGCGATCTTTTTATCAAATTTTTTAAACAAAAAATTTTATCAATAAAAAAATTATTTTGAATATTTTTATCATTAGTTATTTTACTTAAATTCTAAAGAAAATTTCAAAATTATTAAGATATTCACCAAATTATTTTATATTTACGGCAAAAAATTAATGCATCAAAAAGAAATTTTTTTGCACTCACGAAGAAATAGTTTTTGTCGTAAAGTACTTTTTAAGTGAATGTATGTATATATTGCTAGGTTTACGCTGTCTTGTAGATATTTTACATGTATAAAAAACGTTATAATCGGTTATAAAAGTTTAATCAACATGTTATTATTATATATTTTATGGATGTGTTGTCCAATTTTTTTCGTCTCTTTTGCATAGTGATCAATAAGCCATTAGTTGAGAGTGTGTGGTGTGTGCGAGTGAAACGACGAGAAAAAAGAGAACGAGAGAGAAAGTGTGTGTATGTGTGTATGTGAGAGAGAAATTTAGTTTATATAATAGTATGATAAAGGAATACTGAAACGTTGAGAAAAGCATACTAAACTTATACACTTCTTTATGAAAAGAATTAAAGCGTAAAACGCATGAATTTCTGAATTCTCTCAATGTTTGAAGCAAACACTAAATTGCTGCACTTTTATACTCATATTTTAAAATGCATGAGTGAACTTAATCAGCTTTTTTTATACGTAACCAACGATATTAAAGAATTAAATATGTAAAATGTCATTATGTGTTTGTTTGTTATTTTTAGTAATATATATACATATATATTTATATCATTAAATATATTCCAATTAATTATAATTTATTTGATAATCTTTTTGTTTTTTGTTATATCATATAATTTTAATTGAATTATTATTCAAACTATTAAAAAAGTTTTAAGTGAGGATTATTGGAGAACTTATCTAATATTGTCTGCAATTAATTACTATTTTTCGAATTGACTCTAATATTAATTATTATCTTAGAAATAAAATATAATAATTAAATTTGAATGACAATTTTATTGGCATATTTATAGAATAATCGTTTAGTTTAGATATACAGTAATAATGGAAAACTCTTTGAAAACAACTATTACATAAAATTAGAGTTTAACTATTGTTACATAATAGATACCACATATAACATAAATACAACCGAGTTATATAGTAGTAAACTGTTAAGTGCCAATACATTTAGATAATAGCGCTATTATTGTTAATACCTAACGGTTTACTTTTATTGTAATTGTTTTATTACGACTTTTGCATTAAGACGACAGAAATCAGTGCTTCTTTTTATCTTTAGTTTTTTATTTTGCTACTAATGAAGTGACAAAAGAAAAAGGAAAAATTTAGCAGCAATAGTATTATTGTATCATTTTAGATGATTAATTACAAGTTGTATCATTTAAAGAGTAGTTGCGTTGAAAAATGTGTGTCCATTTTAACAGGCATTACTAATTGTGCAATTGAGCAGTGATAGCAGTTACTGTTACTGTTACAGTAGTTGATCTGTTATCATGTCTTAAACTTATGCTTACTTTTTACGCTCACGAGTGTAAAGAGTAAATCAGAAACGTTTTTTTTTGTTGAAAATTTCTATACTTTATATCTTTTTATTAATTTAAATAAATTTGAATTCAATTTTGATTTAGATTAATGAATTTATTTCTAAAATAATTAATTTCATATTAATAATTATTTACAACACAAGTAATTGTTTTCGAAAAATTGATGTGCTTAGCGATCTGTGCATGTCCTGCCCTCTGTCTGTCCTTTTAATGCTTCATATTCATTAGAGCTGTTCGCTTTTGTCCATCTTGTGTTATGCACTGATCGATAGTTACAATATTTACTTGTTTTAAAAGGATAATAAGTAATACTTTCGCAATGAGTCTTAACAATTTTCTAATTTTATCAAAATCTCAAAAGTTTGATAGTTTACTACTCTTATGTTAAAACTTAAGCCTTTTAGATGACTCTCGGAGAGACGTCCATCTTATGGGTTTGACATTATCTGTCCTCCCGTCTGTCTGTCTGTCTGTCTTCCTATTAATAAAGAGATTTAATAATAGATTATCCATCATAGAAACTAGTATATTGGTTCCGTAAATATGCATTTACCTAAAAAGTCAGCGCTCAGTGAATTGTTTTTGTTAAGAATTTAGAAAACATTGGGCTAACTTAGAAAAGTACAGTAGAAATGATTTTTATTTTAATTATTTTATTAAATAATTGTTTGTTTAATTGTGGCACAAAACAAATAGTGACATACATTACGGTTAACACATCTTCAAATGCTTATTAGCATAAACTGTATTGTATTGGGAAATAAAGAAAAACGCGTTACATTTGAACCAAATCATTGTAGACATGCCACAAAAAGACAGCATCACGCGAGATGTGATGTGTCGTTCGAGTTGGCGTTATGTGCATTCATACGTAAAACTAAAAGCCTTTCTCCTGTTTACATTAATATATTTGCATAGAGTATAGCCAATATAACTGTTTGAACGTAAATGTTGTTTTATAATGGAGCTGCAATTCCTATTCTCCACTCTTTACGCTAATGTTATTCAGGCGTGTATGTAATGCTATGGAT
Source organism: Phthiracarus crinitus (assembly GCA_034698025.1). Taxonomy (NCBI): domain Eukaryota; kingdom Metazoa; phylum Arthropoda; class Arachnida; order Sarcoptiformes; family Phthiracaridae; genus Phthiracarus; species Phthiracarus crinitus. The sequence goes on along the minus strand of JAQGAW010002126.1, from coordinate 334 downwards.
AAAAAAGAGCATTCATTGCCTTACAGTTTCTAGTATAGTATAACGTTAGTAGTACTGAGCACTGAGTAGATGCACCGTATATCTCTATACAGTATATGTCCCATCTATTGCTAGTGCTTTTCCAGCGATGGCTTTTCTATTTATTCAAATAATTTCCATATTCAATGTGGTTGTGTAATACTCGTAGTTATGTCTCCATAGGGCTCTCTCTCTCTCACTCTCTCTCTCTCTCTCTCTCTCTCTCTCTCTCTCTCTCTTCTACATCTTTTCAGCAAATCTCTACTGATAACAAATCAATTTGGGTAAAAGAAACTCTTGAGAATGCAGACAAAAA
>JAQGAW010002125.1:0-16216 GCA_034698025.1 Phthiracarus crinitus | reverse complement strand
ATTCATAATACGTTATGAATACGTTTTCAAACATTTAAAATAATAGTCACTTATGTGACATAAATGATGTCACAACAATATTATATGTTAAAATATATTAATTAGATTAAAATGAATGCAGTTTTAATTATAAAAATTATTTTATCAATAATTTAATTAAATCTACAATATTTGGTGGTTTGGCAGTTTAAACCGCGGTTTCGGTTAAAATTTTTCATGACACAAAACGGTTCGGTTTGCTAAAAGTCAAACCGTCGGCACCTTTAGAAAATATAACAGTATTGAAACTATTTCGGGTTAATATTGATTGCACGCGAAAACTAATTGATTTTTAATACGCATATATTTGCGTTTATGAGTGTCCGCTTAACAACAATTTGTGTAATGATGACTTAATGAGAGCTGAATTCCAAATGAATCAAAAATTTTAAAATCAGTCATTGAAGTACTATTTGCAACAATGAGTCATTAATGCTATAACATTTTTTGAGTTAAACAATATAATTTAAATGTACTAAATTATCTCATTAAAAATAAAGTATAATTGGGCCGCAATCAAATTAATAATTAAAAAGCGAAAAAAATATTTAATATACAAAAAATTTGACTATAGATTTAACTCATACTATAATACATAGTGAGCTCATTATGAATGTTCAATCTCTTTCTTGTTTTCTTTGATAAGAATTATAAATAATCCTTATTGCAAAACCCAAAAGTTTTATTTTTAAACAATATGGGCCAAAGGGTATGCAAATAAGTTCTGTAAAATAAATGAAAATTAAAACTTAAATTTTTAAACACAACATTTTAAGTGCTCTAGAAAAAAATTAAATACTAAGGAAAGGAAAAATAGTTATTTCATAAAATTATTATATTTATAAATTTCTTTATTGATAATAAGCCACTTTGACTGGAAAGGTTCGTTGTTATCTAAAAAATAAAAGGAGAAATGTTTTATATGCTATATATGATATCTATTTTGTTTTAACACCCTTTATTGCAACAGAATTTTATTAAGTGATTACATTAATGAATTGCATCTTTAAATGGAGAGTTTAATTTGTCGCCAATTCAATAATTTATTGCTAATGAATTACATTACACACATACATTTTATTTAAACACTTATTACGATGAATAGTAAATGAATAATTATTACATAGAATTTTATTTTTCATTTAAAGATGCAATTCATTAATGCAATCGCTTAATGAAATTCTTTAACAATAAAGGGTGTTTAAATTGAAAAAATTATGATTTGAGCACAAAATTTTAATAGTAGGAATGAAATAAAATTAGTTAATATAAAATTTAAAGCAATTATCTTACTTTTTGGTACATTAATCTTTATTTTAAAAATTTCAATTATAAACTCTAATAAATTAGTGTTTCTTACGATACCATAGTTACACAAGAAGGGTGCTAACCAAGGGTTGACCCCCCTACCCAAAATTTTGAATAATATTTGGTCAAATGTAACAAAACTAAACCGATAAGTTTTGGATATCCCCTTAAATTTTGCCCAAAATTTGAAAAAATTATTGTTTAATTCCGGTGATTTTTCCTTTCACGTCCGGTTTAGGCATTTGCCGAGAAAAAAAATTTGAAAATATTTTTTAAAATTTTGGTCTGAATGCCAAAAAATTGCCTTTCAAATCCGATGAGTTTAACCCTCTTAAAAATTGAGATTTTCTGAATCTGACACCACCCTAGAGCATCAGACCTTGTGTAATAGAGATCCAAATTGGCAAGAATATTTGCTCCAACTCCAACCAACTCCATTAAGTAATCACACCAACTCCACAACAACTCAAACCAAAAATATAAAACTGACTCCAACTCCAGTCCAACTCCACTCAAAAAATTTATTTTGTACTCCAACTCCAAATAGCTCCACTAAAGTCCGATTCCAACTCCATTCCAACTCCATCACTAATTTTTTCATAGTGTATTATTATAAATGTAAAACATGTTAATGTAAAATATTGCTAAATGAATCTGCAATATTTCATGGAAAAAATTTAAGTGGAAAATAAAATTTCCATTCCATAACAAACTTCTTCAACCAACTCCATACCAACTCCAATAAAAATATTGATGACTCCAACCAAATCCACTCCATTCCCAATTAAATTTGAAAAAATTACTCCAACTCCAGTAATTTTAAGCCTATTTTCTCAACTCCAATCCCATTCCAATGGAGTTGGAGTTACAATTTGGATCTCTATTGTGTAACTATATACGATACTGATGATAAGTTACCTACAGTATAAGTGCATTGTATAGATTTGCCGACAAAGAAAATTATTATGAATTTGATATTATTATTATCAGTATGTTTGTTTAACGAGCTTAATCTCTTGAGTCAAAAGGGTTAGCGCTTGAGTTTATAATAAACTTGTAAGTTTGAGCATTAATATGTTTTTGAATAAGTATTGAATTTAGTGAATATATTAATTGTTTAGATTTTATTGAGAAGTTAATAAATATTTAGCTTACAATAAGCATACAGACATGTTTATAATGAAATTAATAAGTTGGTCTTTATTTAAAATAGAACTGAAAATATTAAACGCTTACGAACATAAAAGGCTCTAAGATAGACGAACAAAGCGATGTATGCACACTCTCTAATCATATTCCAGACTAATCTACTAGAAAGTCAGCATAACATCAACGAAAATTTGAAACTACCTCGAGATTATTCCTATCGTGCGTAAAATTATAAAAAAATATTTGGTATTAACGAAATCTCAAATAATTAACAAGTGATAAAATATTTAAATTGCCGTAATAATAATAATTAATCTCTCACTTTGTAGATGTCAATTAATAATGTAAGTGTAGTGAATAAATCATATTTGCAATAAAGCAAATATTTAACTATTATGTAAATGCAATCTTTATTTGCATTTTACAGTAAGTGATAAAAGTATGTAAATGAAATCAAACATCAGACGTCAACGTTGCTAAATAACGTATGAAAAAAGGTTTTTTTATCAGTACTGATATTTTATATTTAAATACTTATGTTGATTAATATGATAATCATTTACTTTTAAAATTGTTTTACCTGTTGATTTTAAATAAGGTTATGTAACACTTAATAACATAGAATTTAAATGTTAGTCACAAGAATTTAAGCTCAACATATTTATCAAGATTAGCGAAATTTAATAAACTTACGATATTTTAAGCATAAATATAGGGGTTTGTATAGATTACGGTCGCCAACAATTGCATAGTAAATCATTGTTAGAAAAAGTATGCAGAAAGATAGTATTATTGTAATCTATATCATTAATTAATGTTTATTAAAATGTACAGTAGAACTAAATTAATAGTAAAGAGACATATTTTAATAATACCAAACCAAACTAAATATAACTAAATCTAAACTAACCAAACCTAACATAACCAACCATAACCTAACCTAAACGAACCGAAATAAACCTAAACCTAACCAATCCAAACCTAACCTATATTAACATAACCTAACCTAACCAACCAAATATTACCAAAAAAAAGATTAACCAGTTTTAATCATAAATTAATAATATAAAGAAAACTTTTATGTTTCTCTCTCTCTCTCTCTCTCTCTCTCTCTCTCTCTCTCTCTCTCTCTCTCTCCGCAACAATATAAATAAAACTCTCATATATTGTTTTCACTGCTTAGGCCTAACAATTCCTAATATTTATTACTATAAAAAATATTGATATTTAACGGGAAAAAATAAGCAATAATATAATTTAAAGATTAAAATAAAAAATACGGGCTATAATTGTTATAACGTTGTCTAATTATTAAATGACAATGCAAATGGGGTGCAAACGGGTTATTATTACAGTTATAACGGGTTAAACAATATCATTGGAATGGGTGCACTAGTATTTATAAATTATACAAAATTGCGAATTATAGATGAAGGCGTAAATTAATTTGGTATAATTATTGTAATAAATTTAACTGCAGTTTTAATCACTTATTTGTATTATTCATATAAAGTATTTCTAACAATTAAAATTGTTTAAAACATAAAATTTAATGCACTCAAACTTAAATAGGAAACTAAAGGCATTGTTGGCGACCGTAATCTATACATCAGCCTAAATATATACCACATTAGAATTTAGTGACGCTAAAAACTTATAATTTTTATTTCACATTTAGATTTTGAACAAACAATACTTTTTCATTTATATTGTTTTAGATTTTTTAGTTTTAAAATGGATTTTCATGAATAGTTAAATAATATAGTAAGCATAAAATTAAATTCAGGCTTTCTTCATCTTTAATGGAATTATCAATGAAAAAAATGAAGTAAGAAAATTAAAGTGATTTGAAATTTCAATTTTCAAAGGCTTGTGCCACCATTTTATTATTTCTTAAAAGCCTTATGTCTGTTTAATCTTAAACAGACATTTATGGCTAAATTCAGATATGTATAAAAAGATTTTACTTAAATATTGTTATACTCCAATGTAACAATAAGTAGGATGAGGTTTTAAAATCTATTTTAACATTTTTGACAAATAAACAGAAATTTTTAATTAAATTAATCAAAAAATTATAAATCAAAATTAGAAAATAGAAAATCACAATTTGATTAAAAAGATGTCCACTAATAATAATAAAAACAATATATCGCGAGATGTGATGAAGAACAAGCGAAAGATAGTAAAACCAGATCCGATTGACTTTGAAAATTTATATTTAGGTCCGCAATGGAATAAAACAAAATGGTTGACTCAAAGAGATAGCAAACGATTAGAGGAAAACAAGAGTCATGTTGTATGTTCTTTGACCGGCGATCAAACCAATGATGAGTTGAACAAAAAGCAAAAACTGTCACAAGGATTGTCGAGGCTCTCTGCAAATGAAGGAAATATTAGCTAAAATAGAAGAATTTCTAATTACGATTCAATTTTTGTGTAAGTAATAAATTGAGATTTATTTCAATCAAAATTATTATCATTTATACATTGATCTGCCATTGGGTATAGAGTTGGGTATATATATAGTTGTTAAGTATTCATGTTTAGATTGAAACGCATTCAGTTATATTAGAGTTCAGTTGTCTAATCGCTGTTATATATTGAGCACTTGTTTTTATTAAAAAGTATTAAATGTAATCAATGATAATTTAATTATTTTTAATACATGACTATTTGATATATTATTAATTGATGCGAATATCCTCTCTTTAAAATTGAGACCACAATAAGCATCAGGAAAACAAACGCACCAAAAAGATACTGAAGATTCTTTTGAAGGATAAATTTAATATATATATATGAGATTGTGAAGAGAATATGTTTAATGGTTAACATTTTAGATTATAATATTTTAGAAAAGCTGTCAATGTCTGTTAAACTTGAATGTTTTGCTCGCATTACAACTCCATTCGGCATTAAAGATCGTTTAGGTTTTTGAAACACTGCTTTTGATATTTCTTTCACGTAAGCATTATTTTTAATAATAAGTCGAGCATTTTGATTGAAAACAACTTGAAAGATGAAAATAAAAACTCCCTAAAATTAAAAGAAAATAATTTTCTTGAAATATAATACAGAAGAGAGATCTTAAAAAATAATTTACTTGCGATCCATTTAGTACAATGAATAAGTATGAAAAGTATGAGAAAAAAGTTCCAAATTGATTAATATATAGCAGAAACATTAACCAAGTAATCCCAAGAAGAAATAGTAAAGAAATGAAGCCAATAATCCATGAATAGTTTGCATCTTGTTTTATTGAACGCATTTTGCTATTACTTCGTTGATTGTTTTTGAATGCATTTCGAAGCGAAAAATACATGAATACTGAATTTATTAGTATTATTGTTAATGCTGGTCCTATAAAATAATTTAATTTTAAATAATAACGAACTTAAATGATTCAATCACTTTGAATCTAATATTAATAAATTTTATGAATAATTCTTCAGTTTAAACTGAAACATTTAGTCTGCTCTTTAAGAGGGATAATCAAAACTGGTGAAGTTTGAAAGGGTATTAGTTTTGTTGTTTGAACACATATTTAATTGAAAAAACTTTTATTTAAACAACAATAAATTTTTTTCAATTAAAAACTGATGAAGTTGACACATCCATACCCAAATAAACGTATTTTACCAGTATTGTTATATTGTATGATATAACTACGATTACTTGAATGCGTGCCACAGATTATATCCGAAATTATTTCTAGAAAAGCTTCCTATAATGCTAGTTTTGACCTGGAATTTTTATTAATAAGTTTACAATATTGCTAATTTTGACCAAAAATGTTCATAAAAAACCCTACTAGCGTATCAAAAATTCATATATACTTTTATTAATATAATAATATCAATCCGTCTTACAGACAGACAAACATTATGAATTCAAAAGCTAACTTATTCTAAATTAAAATTAATTACCAGCTAATATCCATATGTGTGATGGATATTTTGATGAAGAGATCCAACAGCTGTATAATAAAATATTCTGTTTAATATAGAGTTTCTAACATTTTTAGGTTTAAAATTAAATTAGAAATAATTTAAACTTACAAATAATCGCTAATTAATGCATCAAATAATATATTTTCTTTTAACCAAATAATCAGAAATGACACAAAAATGATTAATAAGGGAGTTCCGTATCCAATGAGATAAAGCAGTGTTCTAGTCATACGTCCGTAAGAGTAAAATACCAGAACAGTCATCTTATACAAGTGGTAACCTTCGAGAAGCATCCAACAAAAAGCCGATAAGAGAGAGTATAATAATATCGCAGACGACGTTTTGCATATCCACTATAATAATACATTTAATTTAGTTAAGTTTAGTTCATAGTTTGATCCACATATACCTTAATGCTAAGCGCGTCCATTCCAAAAATAATTAGCAAATTCGCAACCAATAAACAAGCACTTAAATTACAGGTTATTTTATTTCTTCGATTTCGCATACTTTTCGGCACAATTAGGATGAGAATAGTTAACACTAAGCAAATGCAAGACAACGAACAACAGATAATTGTTAGAATTGATTTCGCTTCAGTGTTTCTTTCTCTTCCACTGATATCAATAATTGCAGCAAAATTAGTTAAATGATTGCATTGACATGTAGTCATTTTACGATCGGATTCGCTTATAACCAAAGAGCAGCCATCATCACTCCAATTACTGTGGTTGTAGTTCCAGTACGAGCATCTGATTCTATCTCCAAACTCCAATTTGTTATAATGCTCTAACCTATAAAAATAAACTCATTTAAATATAATGTTTGATAGTTTAAAAATTCAATCATCGATTCAGTCAATTTTAAAGATTTATTCTTATCAAAAATGAAAATCAATTGCCAAATTGATTTCGGATCTAAACCATAAATTGTTGATTAATTCCCAAAAAGATCATAAAATTTACTAATGTTAAAAAACCAAAAATATCGAGAACTAACATAAAACATTCGATTGAAAATTGAATAAAAAATAGTCGGAAACGTTTACTGTTATTTGCAAATTAATATAACTAAAGTCTAAGTATTTTCTAATGTCTTATTAATATTAACGAAATCTTGAATTTTGGCTTAAATCTAATGAGTTTTAATATTTTTGATTTACAAACTATTAAAATCAATAGACCGATGGTTTAACTTGTAAATGTCCAACCCATAAGGTTTACTGTTTAATTTCTAAATTAAAATCTAATGATTTAAAGATAATTTTAACTTAATTTAATTAACAAAAAATTAGCAAACGTTGTAGAAAATTAACCCAAATTTATCAAAGTGATTAACAATTAACTTTACATTACATTATTTTAGCAGTCAGACCATTATTAAGCGAATAAGATTGCGTTCGGTTTGAGAAACTAAATGCCACAATATTTGATGCAACGCTTTCAGTATCGGATAAATTTCCAACTAAATAATGGTTAATAGTATCATAAATAGTAGCCATCGATGTGGCATTTGGACAAAACTCCATCAAATCTGTTTCTTGAATTTGAACATTTGGTGGAATAAGAATCGATGATTTGCTTCTATTATTTTCCAAAACAAAACCAGTATTATTTAATTGAAAACTTTCAAGCAGTATATTTGTTTCTAAAACTTGTTCAACAGTTGACAAATTTTGCTGACAACCCATTGAAAAGCTTGAATATTGTACTTGTAATATAATTTGTTGCGAAATGAAATTTTTTTGGCTATTATTCGTGTATTGCCACGCTTTACTGCTTGATATAACAATACTGCCAATCAATACCAAATTATTAGCTATTATTCTGGATTCGTTCATAAACTTTCTAGAATCCAACAATTGGTTTGCATGAGTCTGTAATTTTTCCACGCATATCATTACTTTATACATCTCCTCGTAATAAATTAGTTCAGTATTTGTTAGATTTTGCGCTAACATTGTGATATAATCAATCACGTGTTCAATTGATTTTATATCACTATTAATAACAGCATCATATATATTTTGGATCGCAAAGTGTGTACAATTAATAAATGGTCCATTAATATCAAATTTTGAATCATAATCACAAAACCATTCTGCTTGACCCACAAAATTGATTGGACACAAACCATTTGAATAGTGACCTGGTTTAACAGCTGGCCAATTATCGATTCCGTATTTCCCATTATAACTTCCATCTAAATTGCAATATGAAAGTGGAGTATCAGTAGACGTCAATTTAGTTGTCTCACTATCCGTTGATGTTACAGTGGTAGACTTACTGGGCTTTTCTGTGCTTGTTATTGTGGTAATTGTAGAATTTATATAATCAGTAGTAGTTATAGGAATATGAGTGGAACTCGTTTGAGTGGTTGTTACTGTTGTATGGATCGAACTGGTTATTGTTTCAATACTGCTTAAAGTTGTGAAATGTGAAGTCGTGTGAAAAGTGGTTGGAGTTGTACTCGCAATGGTTTGATTGGTAGTTAATATATGGTTTGTAGTGATATCTGTTTGAGTGGTTGGTATTGTTGTCGCGTTTGTATGAATGGTTGTTGGCATTGTTGTTATTGTTTGTATTGTTGTGGTTTCTGATGTTATTGTTGGGGTGTCTGTTGGAATTGTTGTGGTTACTGTTGGTATTGTCGTTGGAATAGTTGTTGTTAGTATTGTGGTTTCAGTTTGTAGTGTTGTTGTCTCTGTTGGTATTGTTGTGGTTACTGATGTTGGTATGGTTGCTGTTAGTGTTGTAGTTACTGTAGGTATTGTTGTAGTTTCTGTTGTTATTGTTGTTGGTATAGTTGTTGTTTCGGTTTGTATTGTTGTGGTTTCTGTTGTTATTGTTGTTGGTATAGTTGTAGTTTCTGTTTGTATTGTTGTGGTTTCTGTTGGTATTGTTGTAGTTTCTGTTGTTATTGTTGTTGGTATAGTTGTTGTTTCTGTTTGTATTGTTGTGGTTACTGTTGGTATTGTTGTAGGAGTTACTGGGGTTGTGATTGTAATAGTGTTGGTTGGATTGTTAGGAGTAGATGTCACTGGATTTGAAGTTATATGTGTGGATCCGTGAGAAACAGTAGTTTTAATTGGAGTACCACTAACTGGTATTCGCGTTGTAGTTCTTGTTTGCTCGCTCTCTGTTATCGGTATACACATAAGAGTAGTACTTTTTTTAGTAGTTTCGTCAATTGTAGAAATGTTCTCAGATATCAACAAATTAGTTGATATTGTATTCAAATCTGTAGAACTATTATAGTCAGAACTAGTAGAATCAGTTGTGAAATCTGTACGAACTGACGAAAAATCAGTACTAAAATCAGTAGAGAATAGGGATGTAAGATCACTACTACCGGTTGTACTAAAATCTGTAAAACTATTCGATGAACTATCGGTTATTTCAACGCAAACATATGTGGTCGTCAATGAAGTTTGTTCCGTAATAATTACTGTCGTCGATTCAGATTGCGATTCAGTTGAGTCTGTACTATCACTAACGCTAACAAATGTGCTGCTCTCAGTTGAATACGTTTCAGTAGCGAATGACGAACTAGTTGTAAGCTCACTGAAATATTCTGAAGATTTTGTTGCGCTCGCTGTGGATAACTCATTGTTAGGCGAAGATGTCAGAGGATTTGAAATAGTATTTGTCAATCCGTTTGAAATTGTAGTTTTTATAGTTGTGATATCACTCGTATATGCCGTTGATTCTGTTGCGCTCGTATAGTGATCTACTGTTGTATTATCATTATAAACGTTATCAAATGCTGATAAATGAGATGAATTAAATTGAATTTTAATATCAATATTTGATGCAGATTTTTGAGGTTTTTCTTCTGAAACAAAACTTTGCGATAACATTTCAAACAAATTAAATAATTTATTATTCTCTACTGTGTTTATTCAGAAATAGTTAATATAATAATCTGCAAGGATTTACTTAATTAATTTATGTTTTTCTAGATAGTTATATGTATAATATATTATGTATGCGTTGAATCTAATAATATTAAGTCTGATATGTAAACTAAAAATAGTTTAGCGATAGTTTAAAAACTTGATTAAAAATTATTTACCATGATTTGAATGAACGGATCCAATGTTAAAAATTGTGGAACAAAATAAAAGAGTAAAAAAATATTTATTATATTTGACTTTGAAATATGTCATCGTTTTTTAATTACTCCATTACTGGTGTTCACATTAGTATCGGTTTCAAAGTTTATATGAAAACTGTTATTTAAGCAATTGTAAAGAAACTTGAGTTGTGTTATCAGCACAGGTAATAAACGCATTAACTATTATTTAAACAGAAAATTATCACATATAATTTACTCATTAAATCATAATCAACATATATGAGTTGTTAGTCATAATATTGTTATACTAAACTAATTTGACAAAAGTTGATTCATTGTCATATCAAATTTGGTAATAAAGTCACTGTTAAAATAAAGAAAAATTTTTAATATTGAGATGTATTAATAAAAAAATTTAACAAAAAATTAAGCACAAAGTTTTACACAAAATATAATATTACTTATAAATTATAAGTTATATGAAATATATACAGGTATTTGTGGTAATAAATTCGTGCGTTAGTCTTGTTTTTATAACATTTTCATTATTATAATTAATGATTAAACAAAAAGAACATATAAAACACATAGTTATTCTCTGTCGGATATATAAACCTACGATATATATATATATAAAGTTGTTAATAATAAATAATTTAAAGCATAATTTAATAAAAGATATTAATTTTATTTAATTAAACATAATAATTTAGCCATAAAGTAATTAAGAATAATTTTAAAGTTACACTTACTTTTTCTATGGTTAGTTTTTTGGCGTTTGAAAGTATTAGCCAAAGACAAAAAGCTCTGAAAACTTCTTTACAGTAGAAAGCATTACATTTTAGAGCTCAATTTTCGTATGTTGTTTTGATGAATATCGAACAATAAATAGCTATAACTTTATAATACAGCATAATAAAAATTGGCTATAGAAGGATAATTGTATTTTTATAAAATTATTAAATAAATAAGAAAATGTATGACCAAAGTTATCAAAACTATTGTACTTTTTTTTGATAAAAAAGGTGCACATATTGAAAATTTTTTGACCAATTATTTTATGTTTATTAATTATTTTATGAATCGCTTTATTTTAGATATTTTATGCTTAAACATTAGAATATTAACATTGAATATGTAATTTTTGCGTTTTTAATAAGTTATAACTGCAATAAATTTAATTAATGTATTAAAATTAGTTGAAAATTAATACGAAAATGTAATTACAACTTTGATTCGCGTGTGAAAAACGTAAGAATTAAATATTAGATATTACTTGAGAAAATATTTTAATTTTTTTAAATATTATTCATTTAGAGTAAAAATATCTTTTATTTCCTTTGCTCAGCGAATATATAGCTAGTATAACTTAATTAACTTTGATAACATTTAACTTTAAAAATTAAAATCCAATTTTAACAGTAATATTATTTCAAATTCATGAGTTTTATTTATTTGGTAATACCTATTTGATTTTGCATTAAGAAAGCCAAATAGTAATAAATAAACTTAGATGTCATATGTATTAAATAGAATGTAATACGTCATCTATTATGTTAAACTATAATTAAAAATAAAAAAGTTTTATGCCAGCAATTTTATTAAGATAATTTAAATAATCCCATCTATAAAATTAAATTAACGATTATCATACATAATTTATAAAATATTTATAAAAATTTTTAGCTTTGATTTTAATTTTTTTCAAATATTAATAATTACTGATTATTTTTATATTTTATCGAATAGTTTTATTTGATTATTTTTGATTAATATTCTTAAAATTAGGTTTGTTTATTTAAACTCTATACGATAATTAAATATTAAATGAATTGATTTTGTGATAGTGAAAGGTTTTGAAGTGTTCGAATCATGATTTATTGAAAATACTGTGAATTTTAACATTTAAATATTTTCACAGTGAAAACATTCAAATTAGAACATAACTTAATAATGTGGACATATTTTTTTTAAAGTTTAGTCGAAATTTAAATACAACAGCGTTATTCAATATTAATTCAATTATTTGTGCAAATAAGCATAATACCGTATTCCCTGACATTATACCCCACTGGGGGATAATCTAAAGCTCGATGATTTCAGAAAACAAGACGTAACTATGGAAGATAAGCTCAAGCTTATACCCTATGGGGTAAAATCTAAGTATCGATAATAGGCATTTTCCCCATGGGGTATAAGCTAAAACTTTACGATTTTAAAAAACTAGCCGTTGCCATGGGGGTTAAGCTTGAGCTTATCCCCCACTACCGTCGAGTCTGACTTTATCCCCCAGTGGGGTATAATGTCAGGGAATACGGTAAGAATTTTGATTTAATACGCTGAAATTATATGATTAAATATGAATACGTTTATAATGTATTACATAACAAACTACAAATCATTAATATTTATTATATATTCGTATATATTGATTGAATCAGAATAAGCTAATCGGTGATTGATTGAGTTCCATCTGAATTGCATGCTTCACTGGTCCCGATATAGCTTTGGCCAGCGATTGTTTAAAAGCGTTTGAAATTAAATTGATCATCATTTCTAAAATGAAATCCCAAGTTCCCAAACCATTCACATCGACCCACAAATGCTTTATCTGATCCACTTTGAATTCTTCGATGGACGGCGGCTCTCCCTTACGAAACTTTTGTCTCAACTTTAGATAACAGGAAATCGAAGACAGCGATAGTGATGCCGATCCCGACGGACCGCCTCCTGGAATAAAGTCATATTAATTTGGTGTTTCCATATGTGAACGTAAGTGTATTGTAGACAGCACTCACCCATTAAATTTGCGGACCATTTATAAGCTCCCGTTAAATTAGTGAATCCCATACTAATTTCGAAAGTTGCTTCGTTATTATCATATGTCGCTATTATATCACCAGTTCTAACCAAAGTTGACAAACCGTATAACAATCCATTGTATATTTCAATTTCTCCCTGTATTACCAGAAATAATAAATTATAATTAAATTTTTCTTTGATTGGCGGCAGTTTTAACGGATCGAGCCCTTTATCGACTAATGTTTTCTTCGCGTGATCGAGCATATCATCGAAAATGCTGGCAGAATTTTCGTCCACAAAACTAAGCGGCAATTTATTGAGATGACTGTTAATCATTGCTTTGATATTATGAGTGACGTCTTCAAGCATTGTATGCTTAACTCTGTTGAATATCATTGTACTCATCTTATTAAGGATGGTATTCGTGACGGACGACCAGCTGCCGCCACCCATCAGGTTATCGAAGTGTAAATTGATATCAGACGCACGAACGTCCAAATCAATTGAGTCCACTTGAAGTGTTCCGTTTTCGGTTTTATCGAGAGCACTACTGGCGTCGATCTCTAAATTTGTAACGTTCATCCAAAATGTTCCGTTGCCGTAGAATGAGAAAAATGTGACCTAAAATTTTAAAGAGAAACAGCTATTTCACTATTTCTGTTAAAACCTTAATTTAATAAGAAAATGTTAAACCTGTCCATTAATATCATAGAGTCCTTCTAATCGCACAATCGGTAAATCCATCACTATATTGATTTTCATGTATCCTAAATTAAGTTTGACGTGTCTTATTTTAAGTTGCTTTAACCCATGCAATACCATATCCGAAAATTGTCCATTGGTTGTGGTAAAACCACCGGATTCCGATATATTGAAGTTTTTTATTGGAAATGGATCCTCAAAAAATTCATTAACTATAAACGCAGGATTTATATTTCCATCTTTATCTTCTGGAATGTTTTTAAGAGCTTTCTCGGCTCTTCTAATGTATTTTTCAATTTTCTTAACATCACTTCTATTTACATTTAACAGATCAAATAATTCGTCTAATTCTTTCCGATCCAAAATTGATTCTATTGTATATAAAATATAATATTTTGATTAATATTAGTGATTCATGGAGAGTGAGAAAATAAATATGGAATTAATCATTGTAAAAATTGTAGTAATTTAAAAAACTTAATTTTGATTGTTTGAACATAAAAATAATTTAAATAATTTTGAATTTAAATATTCACAAAAATTTGTTTGGAATTCTATCCTTTCTGTGTTGTTTTTCCTTCTATATAAGGTTAAAAAGGTTAGATTAGATTTGAATATAGGTTTTAGATGAACATTATCAAAGATAAAGGAAATCGCAATATGAATTCGTAAATAGAAATAACACCTAACATGTGTAAAGTAAATTTATATAATATTATTATGTTTTTTATGTAATTTAATTAACCCATAAATATTGTGATATAATTGTTTATTAGTTTAGCTTAAAGAAATTTACGATAAATCTAATATATTACATCACTAATACTATCTTACCGTCTCGTTTATCCTTAGATCCTCGAGATTGTCCTATAAAATTAATTAAATTTAGTAAATGTTGTTTATTTGCGTACTAAAATTATTATTCTTATCAACAATTCAAAAATTATCCCTCATATTTCCCTTCTTACCACTTCTTTTAGTTTGAGCTAATCCTACTAACAATAATACATACAAAGCGAAAATTAAACTAAAATTTCGTGACATAATTAAAATAGCTCTATCGACACCAAAAACAATATGTTATTCAACACAAACTTATTGCAATTAATTATAACAGTGACAAATCTATAAGAAACCAATGAAAATATAATTTTTAAATATGATAACTTCCAAATAACTGCCAAACTTTGTGCTCAAGGTTTAGGTTTAGGATTTGGAAAGTCATACGCTTTATCCTCCTTTCTGTTAGTTTTGTTGGTCAATTACTTCTTAACAGGAAATGTCAATTAGGGTTTAAATTAACAATTAGTACAATCTATGGTTTGAGTTAAAGCTGCGAAATGAAGATAAGCAAATAGTCATGTGCTATATATGAAACGTTTTGTTTTTATATTTCTAATTATGACGCACTTTCGGATTTGGACCTATTAATTCATTTAATCGCTAATACTTGATCTCAATAAATAAAATAAATTAAAATAAATTGAAGCTTAATATCTTAATAATTACACAATACCTAATCAAAACAACAAATAATATAATGTTCATGGATAATAAGCAAAAATGGAATAATTTGGGTAAAAAAATAAAAATTGAGTCTTTTAATAGAGTGATTTAAGTTTGAAAAGTGAGTATGAATTCGGGTCAAATAATTTAAGCAAATATCACCAAATAAATTGTATGGATGCTTATATTTTCATTAGTTTTGACAATAGATTGCTTATAAACTTTGTCTAATAAGTTTTTACGAAGTATACCATAATTGATATTTTTACTTAAATTCGGGCAATTTAATCAAAATAAATAAAATACCTAAAATATTGGATATTTGAATTCTCCCATTCCTAGAGATGAGCATTTTAGCGGTTAACTTTTAACAAGAAAAGTTAACTCGGTTAAGTTAAAGGTTAAAAGTTAAAATTTTCTGAGTAAGTTAAATTAAAAGTTAAAATATTTTTAACCGTTAGGGTTGATCTATTAACTAAAAGTTAATCGTTAACTTTTAACTCGTAAAAAAATATTTTAAACTATAAATATATGATTCCGATAAGGTTTTAATGAATATTTTGCAAATTAAATTGCGCAATTTAATAAAATATAATGCAAAATTACAAGAAATGGGTCTTTGTTCAAATTAAATCTTTAATTTTGGATTAGAGTTTTAAAAAATAATTTAAAAATTAGTA
>JAQGAW010002124.1:0-16218 GCA_034698025.1 Phthiracarus crinitus | reverse complement strand
ATTTGGTCATTTTTTCAGTATTATTTAAGGTCTTAAAACATACAAAATACGGTCTTAAACATTCTTTCCTTACTTATGATTGACAAAATGTATATTGATGCAACATGTATGCTTTATCGATAAGGAAGTCAGTTCTTTGATAACGTGTCGTTCTTGTATAACTTATGTTATTTTCTATAGGTACAGTCTTAATATGTTTATAATTTTTATTTCTAGAAATTGAGCTCTATATTAACGTGTCGTTCTTGTTTTAATTTGTACAGTTTATGCTACGATACATTATTTGTGGGAACATATATATAGTGGAAGTGTCTTACATATATTATGATAATATCTGATGCTGTAAAACAGTATTTTAATATGTAATTCTATGCAGTGTTGTAATGTATTTTTTTGTATATGTAATGCCATAGTATTATTAATACTGTTTGTCTAGATTCCTATTCCGCTAATGTTAAAGTATTGGAAAAAAATGAAACAATGAAAATATACAATTTTTGGTTTGATTCCTTTTGATAAACTGTTAAATTTAGTTAATATCGCTGTCAATCGATCTGTTGATCTTAAAACTGCATTTTTACTAATTATAAGATCAATATAAATCTCGGCTTTCTCTTTGTTTATTTCTATAGTGATAAATTGATTTGATTTCTATCTTTTATGAGTGCCTAAAAATTTTACTTTTCCAAATATTGAAATTGATTAAACTACTGTAATATAACCGCAATAATCAAACTAGAAAGAGTATGTACATACATAATAAGCTCACTTTATGTTATATTCTGAGTTAATTCAATAGAATAGTAAAGATTTAATTTGTACTAATTATTTTTTTGCATTTTATTATTATTTATATTGTTGAAAAACTATATTAAATTTTTACTTTTAAGCAAACTGTAATTTTAAAATATATTGTTTAATCAAAAAATTTCTAAAATTAATGACACATTGTTGTAAATAGTACTTTAATAAGTGTTTCTCTAATTTTGATTCAGTTGTCGATACAAAATCACAATAAATTTTGTAAGAGAATCATTTTTTAGCCCATTTTTATTCATTTTAACTCATATTTGGACAATTTTTTAATAATTTTCATCCCATTTTAATCCATTAATAGCCCATTTTATTTTCATTTTTGTTTATTTTTAACACAATTTTTGTCATTTATAAACCATTTTTAGTCTATTTTTGATCATTATTAGACCAATTTTTGCTCATTTTTAATCATTTTTTGATTTTTTTGGTCATTTTTAGCACATTTTTGATCATTAATAATCCTATCTATAGACACACAAACACAAAGGCATTGCAAATCCAATAGCTCGTTTGGCAAAGTGAGCTAAAAACACTATAAACGTATTTAATTTTCCTTATTTTGCATCAGGCACAGGCAAACTACAACCGGACGTTGTTATTATCATTATAAGTATTAGACATATGATTTGACAAAATCATTACAAAAATGTTTTCGAGGTATAAATGTTTTTCAATGGTATCCTGGTTTGCCTGTAGTCGAACTTATCGTGGTTTTGCAGAACCTATAGTGCAGCTCCTACTCCAATCATTGTTTTAATAACAAAACAATACTATTATTGCTAATTTTAATCCCAGCACATACACAGCTTTACTACCGTTCGGATCAAAAGTTTGGAATAAGGCAAATAAAATTCACCAAACATTGGATAAACAATACTTTACTGACTTAAAATTTTAATCGCTAACACCTGTTTTTATATGAAAGTTTTAGCTCCGTTTTGAAAATTTTATTTAATTAAACATATATGCAAATATTGAGAAAATTTAATTTTGATTTTTTAACAAATGTTCAAAATGACCACCGTTAGATTTAAAATACAATTTTGCTCTCCGAATCATGTTATTAGATACCATAAAAACCATTGGCAAAAATTTTTTCTTTTTAAAAAATCACTTTCTTTTAGTTCTTGAACAAGTGTAGGCTTGTATGCTTTAATTTTTAAAATTCTAGCCGCACGATGACAAGTTCTTTTTGAAATAGATAAAGTCTTCGATCTTCTTTCTAGTGATTTTTTAGGACTTTTTTGAAAATTTTCTTTAATTTAATTTAGTTTTATTTCACTTAAAACAGATTTTTTATAAGTTTTAGGCCAATTGTCACTGACACTTCCAGTTTTCTGATACTTTTTAATAATTTTAAAAATAGTACTTTTTTGAGGAGGTATCACATCTAAAAACTTATTTTTAAAATCAGAAATACACTTATTATAAATATTTTTGCACAATTTATGATTTTCTATATAAATATTTACAATAAATAAACGTTGTTCTATTGTAAAATGCATCATATAAATACTATTAAAGTTTAATGTAAATCCATGAATATAGAATGACTAAATTAATGTTAATATCACTTATTAAACTTCAAAACGGAACTAAAACTTAAATGGAAAAACAGGTGTTAGCGATTAAAAATTTAGGTCAGTAAAGTATTGTTTATCCAAAGTTATATAATGTTATTTGCCTTATTCCATTTTTGATCCGAATGGTACACATTTGAATAACACGTGGAATAATAGGTTAAGTGTGAAGCATAGTTAACCTGCTTATGAGACAGCGTCTAGATGACTGGAAATAGTTAAATGTTACATTGATAATGTAATCAACCCTTACTTATAAGCGCCAATAACATAATGTAGTTTTAAACTTTAATTCATACTGTAGACTAAAGCTGTTCTCGGGTACTAAAATTGGAACCCGAGACAAACCGACAAAACTAGGATTTTAACCGAACCGACCCGAGAGTTGAGGTTTACAAACCGAACCGAACCGAACCGACGGTTAACCGAAAATCCGTGTAAATTATGACTGTTTTTATAAATAAATTATATTAAATCAAAATATTTAAAATCAAAGTAATTTAATAGAATATTTCCAATATAACATTAATTATTTTTAGTATTATTACTTATTTATTAACAAATGATTTTATTACTAATGCTTTATTTACTGTTTCGGGCTTTAACGAACATCTTCTCTTATTGATCATCCATCCATTTAAACTAAAGGTTTCTTCACTACGCGTAGAACTGGCAGGGATTGATAAAATCCATTTCGCAATTTTTTTCAAATTTTCATAAGTTGAACTTTTATTTTTCCAAAATAATTTTAGTGGATTGTAAACTTCTCCCTCATTAAGTTCAGGAATATTAAATGATTCTTGAAAATAAAAGTCTATTTCATTAAATGATTTTTCTGAATCTAAATTTGTATTATTCTCAACATAAAATTCCATAAACTCATCATTTATTCCTTCATTAATTTCTTTATCACTCAAAATTACTGGATTCAAATCGACTAAATCTTTAAACAATGATTTAAGACAACTTATTATTTCATTTTTATTTGATGAAAAAATTTTTTCCGAATTTTTGAATCTAGGATCCAAAATGCAAGCTAAATAATGCCATTTGGTAAATCTTGATTCAATTTTTGCTTCGATATTATTTTTCAATTCTACTTTTATTTCTGATATTTCTTTTAAATCGGTCCTTTCAATTTTGATTTGATTATTTAAATAATTGATGGTAAAACTAAATTTAAAGTTGGATATAATGAGGACGAAAATAATTTTGTTTTTGCATTGAATGGTTCCAATAAAATAATAAAGTTATCTAATAATTCTTTATCTATGGGAAACTTATCTAATTCTTTTCTTTCTTTTAAAATTTCTATGATATTATTATACTCTATTTTAATTGACTGTAACATTAAGAATAAAGTGTTCCAACGAGTTTCGATCATTGGTTTTAAAGTTGTTTTTAATTTTACTTGAAGTGCAGTATGTTTGAAGTGTCCAACAAGTTTCGAACAACTTTTGATAAATTTGTCTATCTTTAAATTGTATTTTGGGTTTTCATTTTTATTGATAAATTTATTTGTTAAGTTGTCAATCGTTGAATGTAAAACTAAATTTAAACATTGATTGATACACGATATTCTAATATTTCCAAATGCTATTATCATATTTGATGCATTGTCTGAAACAACTAAATATTTTTTTGATGTTAAGTTATAAAATTCAATTTTTTGATTGAACCACTCCATAATATTAGCTCCAGTTTTTTTTATCAAAATTAAATCTTTCTGATGCAAGTATAAGTGATTTATTTTCATAATTATTGTTTGCGAAATGTAATGTTAGAGATATGTATTCAATTTTTTTATATGAATCTTGCTATAAATCACATGTTAACGTAAATCCATATATACTTTCAATAATATGTTTTATATCGTTAATTGTTTTATCAAATTCTTCACTTAAAATGTCAACAGAAATTTTTTTTCTATGATATAAAATATCATTAATATCAACATTACCATTACGTGAACCGATTGATATGCATGTTTGCAATAAGTTTCTAAATGGTTTCTCATCAATAGTTTTAAATGCTAATAATTGATTAATGACAAAATACAAAGTTTTTTTTATTAAATTCTTGTTTTTCAATTTCACTTATCGGATTTATAACATGATATATTTCTTTAACTGAAGGTGTGCTTAATTTGATGCAACATTTATGCTGCTTTAAAGTAGAAGTACCGTGTGATTTACTTGAATACTTATAACAATCTTTGCATTTATTACATGCTACTATATCTTTCACAATAAATTCATCATTTGGAATATTCACTTTTATGTTAAATGTTTTCTTGTCTTCTTCTGATAATTTGTTCACTTTAACATTTCCAAAATATTTCCAAACTTCACTTTTTAATTTATGATAATTTTTTGGGTCAATTATTACTGCTTTTTTATACTTTAATAAATTGTTTACATGTTTTAATGGTAAATCTATATCTTTTAAAATATTGTCACTTATTTTAGAACTTGAATCCATTATACATGAAATAAGTTTTATAATAAATTACTAAACTAAATCTGCTATGTATAAACAATTAATGATTGTTTATGAGATTGCATTACAAATGTGCAATAATGTCATTTGATATCAAATAATGTAATAAATACGGATATTAATTATTATGTTTACATAAATATAACATTTCGGGTTTTCGGGTTAAACTCGGTTTTTTATTTGTCAAGTTTGCAATAACCGAACCGAAATGTCATTAAGAAACTGTAACCGAACCGAACCGTTGACAAACCCAACCCGAATAACCGACGGTTTAACTGAACCTAGAACAGCTTTACTGTAGACAAAAAGTTGGGATATGCAACCACATCAATGATTTAAAACATTATGTAACAAACTCTTTTTTTTGTTTTTAAATTGATTTGCACTCTTAAGGCTAAGACACCATCTACATAGTATGCGAATGTAATGGTGTGAAGCTTTGTTTGCGTATAGATATGCCCAAAGTGTCTTAAGGTCTTATGGTCTGTGGGCTATAGTTTCGTTTGTTTCAAAATTAAGTGGGGTCAAACTCACAGGATTTAAACGAAAATCTTTTGGCTCTGCTTTTTCAACTTTTTGATAACCAACTTTTCCACACACAGCAGCCCCTTCTTGGCACACCCCGGAAATTTGAAACTTCATTCTATTAGTTATAGTAAGGAGATACCCGTTTTTTATTTTAATAAGGCCAATAAAATGATTAAAAATAGTATAATTGATTCTGAAGTATGCCATAAACTAGTAAAAAATCATCGCTGTGAATATTCCGTTATTGTATTTTAATATTATTTAAATAGAATGCCTCATGCAATGTTTAGACGATTAGACATAGTCATACGATTTATTATGTCATGTGAATCCGTAACCAAAAAAGTATATTATATTTAAATAAAAGGATAAGAATTAAGATAACAATTATTTTGTGTATTTCTATAATAACGATATAAATATTTTAGAAATAAAACAAAAATCCCTTTTTAATGAAGTTTTGCCAAAATTCATATACATATTTATCATATATTTTAAGGTGAACTAATAATATTTATTTTCTTATATAATTTATATCCCACCCGACCACCCATCCGACCCACCCGACCACCCATCCGACCCACCCGACCACCCATCCGACCCACCCGACCACCCATCCGACCCACCCGTTCATCCCGACCCACCCTGACCCTACCACGACCCAATATGACCCTACTCCGACCCCAATTTTACGTTTTTATACCTCAACCCCCCCAAAGAGGGGCCCGCCCCCTCCAAACCCCTCCACTTTTCCTAAACTTTTCATGCTGGACCCATTGATATAGATGTCGAGGGGGAGGGGCTTCCAGGTGAGGAGTCTATTAAGACCGTGACACACTTTTGAATTTTATATATATGATTGATAGACTTTACTTAAGACTTTAAGATAATTTTAAAATAAATTTTCATAGTGAGATTAATATATTTAAAATTTATTTATGAAATAAATAATATTTAATCTTGTCTATTACAGTGGTTTTTTAAACTTTTATTAAAAGTATCATGCATCTTTCTTATGTGACCCATGTTTATTTGTTTTTAAAAAATAAAAAATAATTTTGACAATTTCGAATTTTTCGAATATTCTTGAAAATGAGATTCATTTTATATCCAAATGTTTAATTGATATATAATGTAAAAATCTGGATTTAATATAATTTTTCTTTTATAATAGAATAATAGTCAAATTCAGTTTTCCACCCATTGGTAATGTTCTTTAAAAATGCTTACGACCCAATTTTTTATTTCTATAACCCTATTTATGTCGCGACCCACAGTTTGAGAACCTCTGATCCAATGTGAAAATTTGTTATCATTACATTTTATTCATATATTTTTAGTGTACACAAGGCAAATTCCGTTTTTAAAATCATGATTATTTTTTATCCTTATGGAGATTTAATTTTTAATCACTTTATGTAATCCATCATTCTATCAAATTTCTTTAAATTTAATATATTTCTTATATATGTTTCTATAATATAAATTTAACATAATTAAACGACGGCCATTAAAATATAGTATATGAATATATCTTTAAATTATTTCTTACCACAAAAATATTAAGATTTTACATTTTTCTTAATCTAGATTATTTATTTTAAGTTCTATTGTGGTATATTGCTAATATATATAACCAGGATATTCACGATAAATTGCAAATTTTGTTGGATTTATTTATTAAACCTTTGCACCTTATAAAGAGATAACCTTAACCAGAATAATATAAAAGGAAAATAAATTTTGTAAACTAAAAATGATGTTTTTATTGTTTATATTATATTTTTCTTCTTTAATTTATATTCAAGCAATTCAAGAATATAATTTGATAGGAACTAAAAATGAAAAACTTCCGTTATATGAAGGTTTATACTATGGTATTAGAAATAAAAAGAGTGGTTATTATTGGATAGAAGACTACCAAATGGTCCCATCTATTAACCCTAAGAATGGTTCACATTGGATTAAATTTAGCTATAATATTAACAATATTTATTATTTGATTATGTTTAATCATAGGAATATGTTAACCAATATTCATAAGGTGAATGAAATATATTTTCGTATACTATGTGCTGGTAAGTATAAATTATTTTAAAAGTATAAAAAAACTTGTTAATTTAAGAAATTCAATTTTAAAAAGCAAATCCATGCAATCAAATAGCGAATACTGATGGTATGTATTTGCAATTTCCAATACGAAATACCGTTACAAGTAATTTTGAATAACCCAATAAAAATATTAATTTTTATTATTTATTACACTTTTTAATGGATATACTGAATCAACATATTAAAAAAATAGATTTGTTTCACACATCAGTTCTAACGAATGATAGTCCGGCCAAAATAACTGAAGAAATTATGAACGAAGTTAAAAAGACACAATCTTTTCAGATAACGTATTCCAAATCGATCGCTATATCGGAGAAATTTTTCGAGAAATTTACAGCACACGCGGAAGTAAGCGGTAAAATTTTTGGTATTGGCGCGAGTGCTAGCGTGACAAATGAGTTTGGTTTTGAACTCGGAGTAGATACGACTACTACCAATGGTTACTCAAAATCAGTGTCAAATAAAGTGACATACAGTATTAAAAGAACCGTTGAAGATCCGGCATACGAAAAACTGCAAGTGTTATCTTACGTTAATTGGATCGATAACTTATCGTTACCATATAAAGCGAAAGTAATGGTTACAGGTGTTGCTCCGCAATTTGAGAGCGACAGTAGATTAGACTCACACTCTATCAAAGTATTATTAAGCAAATATGGATTTGATGAGACACTTATTGCAGAATCAGGAGATTCATTGACTTTCGAAGTTAGAGGTACATTCATAGGTTCATTTGGTCTCGATTCGGTATTCAGTGTGACGGGTAAAACTCGAAACATAACAACAAACTACTATAATTTAATTGAGTCAGACAACAGTTAATTTTGATGGTTTTGTAAAACCCTATTAATAAAAATTTTATATTACAGTTTTAAATATTGTTATCTAAACTTATTTGGTTTAATAAACTATTTAGAAATAAATTTTTCAAAATTTTATGATTTTTCAAAATTGTTTAAACTATGAATTATCCAATTAAACTTAGTTTTGTAACTTTTATACTTTCAAATAGAATTCATTTAATTCAAACCATTAATATTTCTCCAAATTTTTGTAACGTATTATCGCGCAATAATCTCGTGCGCGAGTTTATTGAGAATGTATGGATGATTTTTTTAAACCAAAGACTCTACTTGCTCGTGTTTAACATATGCTTTTTTGTTTATAAATATTTCTTACTCGAGCGCGCGAGTATTGCGCCAATAATATGATATATAATACATAATTTTAGGTATTGTTAGGTTTTTTACACGAATCATTTAAAGTCTTCGGATAAACTTTGTAATTAAACGTAAAACTGTAAAACTTGAATAAACTCTATAATGATTAATTATGGAAAAATCTCAAAGTGAGCTTAAACTAGCTTTAGCTTAGCTGAGCTGAGCTTGAAGCTCGATTTTATGTTCAGGCGTTTGAAGCTCTATATACAAGCTCAATGTAAATTGAGATTAAAAAATTAAACTCCATCTCGAATCTCAGGTTATCAAGCTTATTGGGCTTATTAAGAAAATATTCTAACAAAACCATTACCTGATTAATATCTTATATTAAATTATTTTCTTAAATTTGCATATAATTATTTGTATGCATTAAATTTTGTATAAATTAAGGCATAAATTTGTATTAAATTTTTTTTATTTTATATAATTTGGCAAAATATATTAATGATAAAATTTTTTACAAGCTCACCATATTTTTTTGAAGCTCAAGCTCAGGTTAAAAGTAATAAGCTAAAGCATAATTGATTAATCTTTTTCCATCTCTAATAATGCTATTACTAATGATGATAACGTATTGGCACAACAATTTACGTAATTTTAAAGCTTCTTAATCCCATTTATTGCATTATAAAACATCCTCACGATTCATACTATTAAGCGAATATTTCTATTTCTCCAACAGATTTATGTTATTAAAATTCTTGTCCGAATTAGTCTCGCATTTAACGCAATTGCATTCAAAATAATTTAATGATTTCTTACTCACATAAAAACAATTATCACTACGTGTTTGAAAACACGTCTAACTAAACCGCTATAAAAGTACACAATACAATATTAATATTAGATAACAGAAAATATATTCCCAAATAGCTTGACAGAGAATAATCTTTAGGCTTATACCGATAGAGAAAAATAAAAGTTGATTAACTCATTGAATGAAAACTTGTGATGTACATTATATATCAGTACTTGGTTATAATTTTCGGTAAATAACGTTATATAAACCGAAATATAAAGTATACAGTATTTAGATTTTCTAACTTATATTAATTCATTTAATGCTTAATACGCTAAAATCATATTTTTGTAGCTTTATTTGGATTTTTTGAAATAGAGATCGAAAATGGGTCTAGTGGTAAACGGGTGGTTTGTGATTAAGGTAAAAATTCGCAGTGCTGGAGAGATTTGGATATTCCTAAAAATCGCTTGATATACGGGATATCCAAAAATCGTCTCTATTCCCGTATACCAATTAAAATAACATTTTATAATAATTCCAGAAATTTTTTTAACACATTTTTTTGAAATTATTAGAGGAGAGGTGGGGCCGGATCAGTTGGTGAGTGGAGTATTGATAAATTTTGTTCTCTTTTATTTTTAAAATGTTTTCCACTGACTAAGTCGGGCATAAACTCTAGGTTATTATATACAATCATGTCGGGTTCGGGTGGGGTATGATTTTGAAAAGTCAATTGATTTACTAGTCTAACTTATATAATATCTTAGTGTATTATTGGGTCAAAGCATTGAATTTAATAATAAAAACATTTCTTTAAAAAATTGAATTTATCATTGTTAATTATATTAGAACAATTAAATTATAATATTAAAAAATTAAGATTATTTATTTTTATTTAATAAAAGAATAAGTTTATAATAATTTTAATGGAAATATTATTTAAGTATTTTTCGCGATGATATAAAGAAAGATCTCAATGATAAAATGTTAATGTAAAAGCAAATATAAACAATTTAATTTGGATAATATTTATTTTTTATAAATGTTTTAGTTCGAAATTATTTGCATTAAAAATACTAAATTTAGCAAAAGTTATAATTAATTACTATTAAAGTGTTCAATAAATGGTCATTTCGTACTTTCTGGTCCTGATTATTATTGTGATTACAAATAGTATTGCCATTATTAAGGAAATTTGAGTTTATGTATGTTTGTTGTAAAACATTAAATGTTCCCGTAAGCTTCATTATCAGTTGATTTAAAAACTGCAACTCTTTTGACAATCTCTTCACATTTTCTTCGAGCATCTCATTCTCTTTCTTTAAGTTATTTATTTGAACCAAACTCTGCTGTTCTAACATATGGACTTTCTTTTCAATTCAAAATATTAAAGCCCGATAATTTTTATTTCAGAAGATATCGAAAAATATAAATTTATTAATTAGTAATTAATAATTACTCTAAAATGTTGAAGAATACTATTAATAATTATAAAGTTTTTAAAATTAATTTGCATATAATATGGACAAAATGAAGTTTAATTAATAAAAATTCAATTATGTTATAATTTTTAAATTGATGCTATAGATGAAGAAAAATCGGTCAGTGTCGTGCTTTGGAAATTTTAAAATTGTCGGCTATTTTCGAGCTCGGGCTTGAATGTGTCGGCCTTAGATCGGGCTCTGTCCTATAGATTTTCACGATTAGAAAGTTGATAATTGCAAATCGATAAACTTATTAAAAATCAACCCGAACGAGATTTTGGAAAATATGTATAATTTATAAAAAAAAACTTTAGTAAAAGTCTGTCACAAATTATTAAGGCATAGATTGCAATACGATAGCAATACAACATGTTATCGAGTGAATTGTATTAATGCATTCATAATTTTTAATTTATATCGTTTTCAGAGAATTACATGAAATTGACAAAAAAATATAATAATTAAATATTAATGCTTTTAATTTTTTTAATAGTTGTTCATATCATAATTAAGTGGTACTTTATTATCATCACTATTCATGTGATTATCAAAAGAGTTGCCATTATTATGAAAATTCGAGTTTATGTCTGTGTTGTTTAACATTATCTGTTCCATTAAATGCTCTAATCAAATCCTTTAATAATTTTAACTTTTATTGTCTGATCCATGATTAGACTCTGAACCGGAATGCGATGACGACAAAAGTTCTTCAGTTTTAACTCATTACTTGTAAACCTATTTGACAACATATTTATCTGAGCCATAATATGATTAATAGTGAAAATAGAAATAAATAATAAATATCAGTATTAAATAAATACTCGTTTCTGTATAGATTTCGTATTTTTCAATACAATGACGTAATATAGTGTTGTTATTTTCAGTTAATATGAGCGATTAAGTTTTTCTGTTTAAACGTAAATAATTTGAGATATTTTCTGTCAAATTCGGTAAATTGATGCATTTAACCGAAAATAATTTTTAAGTACTCGCTGTTATATTGGGTAAAATTAGGTCTGTGACCAACAATGATCATCATTAAATATATAATAACAACATTAATTCTTGTTTGATCGATATTAACTTTTTCATCATAAAGGTTTTAAATATGGCTCAATTAGTAATTTCTTATTAATTATGGCTTATTTAATTAAAACAAAATTTTTAAGACACTAAAGTAAATATTGGGCAAACTATTACACCGTTATAGATAAAATGAATGTCAATGCTTTTTAATGTGATTTTATTCTTTGAGATAACATTTTCTGTATTGCAGGATGAGTTAATTTGTGGTGTGTATGGCTTAAAATGTGATGCGCAATGCACAGTGGAAGGCAGATAAATATTATTTTAAAATAACTTAAATGAAATTTTTTCGGTAATACCGCTATTGTTAAAGTATGTTATTATTGTTTTAGGCACCAAATATAAAGAATAGTCTTAAATGTATCAAAGTTTTTGACACAGCTGAGTAAGCGTAGAAATTAGCTAACATTTAAATCTCTTGCATCTCTTATATTTACAATTTTCCAATTTTATATAAACTAGACTCTAAAAATAATATAAATTTTAAATAAGAAATATTATTCAGCATGGTTTAGAGTTGTTACGAATTTAACGTAAATTATAATAGTTTAATTGCTAAATGATATCGTTTTTTAGCTCACTTTGTCAGCTATTGGATATGACATGTCTGTCTGTCAGCTATTGAATTTGACATGTCTGTCTGTCCGTATGTCCGTAGACAGGAGTCTTTTTAAGTGATTTTTTCTTTATTTTTATAAAGAAATTTTTTGAAGATAGGAGTCTATTTTTATGATAGAAGTCTATTTTGTATGATAGAATTAAGTGTTGAGACTATTGTATAATAATTTATTGTTGGGAAATTCATTGTTGAAAAATTTAATTGGTTTAAAAATAAAGACATTTAAAATATTGTTGAAAATAGAAATTGTGGATGATATACAACAATGTATCATATCCCTTTCTGCGCTTCTATCACATCCCTCACTCCTATCCTTTCCCGTACTCCATCAGGAGATTTAAATGCAGTATGCCTTACTGTGTGCCTTTCAATGTGTACAATAGCTTATGTGTACGTATATGTGTTTCGCCAGTAATATTTTATTATAGTATATCTTACACTTTAATATTTGATTCAATGCGAACGTATTATAAATGTTTAAAAACATAACAAACCGAAAATATGTCTTTTTATTTATGCTGTGCATTGTAGAGTA
Organism: Phthiracarus crinitus; assembly: GCA_034698025.1. NCBI lineage: Eukaryota > Metazoa > Arthropoda > Arachnida > Sarcoptiformes > Phthiracaridae > Phthiracarus > Phthiracarus crinitus. The sequence continues at coordinate 2,994 of JAQGAW010002124.1, read as the reverse complement.
GTGAATCGTTAAAATTTTGAGGCCCGAGCCCGATAGAAGCCCGATAGTTTAAAGTTGGGCACGGCCCGAGCCCGATTATTTCAAAAAGTCAAAAGCTAGGCCCGATTGTGCCTGATTCAATGAATTACGTACAAAATGTTTTATTAAAAATTCGTCTAAATACGGCCTTAAAAACAATAAATTTTCCACTTTTACAGGTTTTTCTTGAGTTTTTGTTCTCTATTTATATTAATTCAACAATTATTAAAAGAATATAATACTTTTTAAATTTTTTTAATTTCTGAAATATCAAAAATTAGGAAATTCTATAAAAATCAGAAAAACTTCAAAGCCCGGCCCGGCCCGAGTTTTTTATTATTAAGCCCGAACCCGGCCCGGCCTGTGGATTAGTATCAAGGGCCCGTGGGGGCCCGACAAATCGAAGGCCCGTTTACTAGTCTAGTGCATAGTATTGTGTAAACAGTACTGTGTACGTAATAATAACACATGAGCGTTTCTTACATCTTTAAGATTATTATTTCTATAATAAGTCTATAATCAACGTTTTATTTTTATATTGTCTGCTAAATACAGTAAAACGAGTTTTAATAATACTGTAAGACAAAATTTTCAGTCTTTGTACTTGAAGACTTGGCCACCACTCTATGTTGGGAATCATCTTATTCTGTTTTTAATTTTGTTTTTTATTGCAATAAATTGTTTTAGAATTTTTATTCATAAATATTATGAGCCAGTAAACGATATTTGGTATGTGTAAGTAATGTATAGTGTATCTTTTTAACAGTAACTGTAGTACTGGCTTGCGAATAGGATTACTTTGTATTCACACGTTAATTTGCAAGATTAAAATATTCTTTGCATAAAGAAAGTCAAAAATTTTTATTATTCTAATAGAATTACTATTTGATAAAAATAGCTAATATTCTAATATTTTCTCAAAAAAATTTTCTAAATATTATAAGATTTTAATCAAAGTCATACATCACATAAACAATGTTGAGATAAACATTTTTAAAGGCTAACTTTTAATTTTAACATTTAACCGATTAAAGTAAATGTTTAAAGTCAAACATTTATGCAAAGTTATTTTAACATTTCGCCGGAATATCGGGATAAAAATCTACCCAAACACACTTTACAGGCTAATATCTTTTTAACCATAAAAGGCGAATTTTTGAAAAACTTTAGGTATTCCTAAATTAACATATTTTTTCGTCGATAAATCTTATTTAGGGAAAATTAATATAAACGATATATTAGCATAGGGTGAATTGTTTACTCCAATGTACCTAAAGTGAATGACAATGCTTTTCAATGTGTTTTTTCCTTTTATTTAGCTCTTCAGTATGCATATATGTGAAGTTCTTAATACGTGATGCACAAAGCATTGTTTGAAGGCAATTATAAAACTTAATCTCATAGTACCTGCTTTTTATTTTTTTAGGTATTTCAGTAAAGTCTTAAAAGTTAAAAAATATTTAACCGATCAGAGTTAAAATATTACCAAAGTTAAATGTTAACTTTTTAACTATAAACAATACTACTATTTTATAATTACTTATAAAGAATAATTTAAAATGCATTTTAATTTGATATTTATTATATTATATGCATAAAATGTTGAATAAAGATTTTAAAATATATTTTTATTTTGTAATCCGAATTCATTTTCAAAGTGAATAAAATAATTACTTAATATTTTATGTATAAAAACTAAAAAAGTTAACCGGTTAACCCTACAGTTATTGTTAAGAAAAGTATTAACCGATGAAATGTAAAGTTAAGAATTTTGTACGATTTAATGTAAAAAGTTAAGGAAAATCTCTAACTTTTAACCCATGCTCATCTCTATATAAAAGTATACCACAGATTAGATATAAATAAGAGATTTCCATCCATTTTTGGTAAATGTGTCTAATATGTGTCGAAGATAGTATTTTTCTGAATTTTAATAATTTTAAATACAAATTATTACTAATGAAGTGAAAATGGTTTGATAAAATATTGCAAATTCGTTTGTTAATCGTTAAAAATTTTTAAAATTTATTTATGAAAATAAGGCTCAGCAATAAAATGCAATGCTTTCATTAAATCCAAATATATATGAAGTATAATAGTGTTTTACTGCGTTCAAATTTTATTTCTATTCAAAATTTTCAGAAAAAACTTATAAAAAAATTTTAAATTTAATATAATTTTGTTAGTTATACCAATTAATTTAAATAAAACCTAGAATTTCTTTTAGAAGAATTTACTTTATTAGTGAAAAGACGTGAAAACTATTCGGTTCACAAAACCAAATGAATTAAGAACTTTTGTACTAATAATATATATATTCTGGACAAGTATTCGTTTGATTCTTTCTTATTCGTGACAATAAAAATCCAAAATCATAAAAAAAGCAAAAATAAATAAATCTTAAAACTAATTTGGAACAATTATCTTCATATTTTCTAGCAATTTACCAAAAACCTATATTAATTTTATAATGATTGATGAAATTTTTCAATAAAATATAGAAAATTGTTAATAATGCAATGTAATTAATATTTTCAACCAAATGTCAAGGAAACCTAAATGGAAGAACGAAACAATCATTGAAACGAATTACTTTTGGAGATGAATTAAAATTATTTAAAATGCTTATAGGAGTTGGGTAGAGTTTTAGTGAATTTTCACGTATTAATAAGAATTCAAAGTTTTGACACAATTTCTGTCACCAGAAATTAATAAGCAAAAAAGTACGTTCAAAGTAATACGATTTTTATCTTAATGGTTACTCGTTAGTTCGCACATAATATCAAGAAATAGGATAATTCGGGTATACCTGAATTTGCCCGATTTTACCCGAATTAGACGACAATTACCGGAATTACCCGAATATTAATTTAACACCCTAATATTAATTTAACACCCGAATATTAATTTAACACCCGAATATTAATTTAACACCCGAATATTAATTTAACACCCGAATATTAATTTAACACCCGA
>JAQGAW010002123.1:0-16222 GCA_034698025.1 Phthiracarus crinitus | reverse complement strand
CGAACCCGATCCGACCCGACGATTTTGTCGGATATCCGACCCGAACCCGAAATTTCGGATATCCGTTTACAAGTCTAGTTATTAACAATGAGGTATTATATATTAGTGTAGTGGAAAAATCAATTAAGTAATTGTATAGATAATCATTATTCATAAGATCACAATTAATTGAAACTCGAAATAAAACTAATATCCAACTATGACCGACACCTTAACTTATAAATAGACCCAACGAGTGATTATACAATAAGCAAGAGTTTGTCAACAAACAGAATATTTATATAATTGATTAATAAAATGTTATTTTAAAAACTATTTAATTTTATACATGAAAAATATTCCAACTCGACAAACATATTTGATACGTCACGTCATATATGGTTATTTTCTTAAAATATTTACCGTATTTACTTGATGAGAGGCTGAGTACAGATAGACGGATACAATTTAATTTTCGTATCTTATGTGTTACATTAGCGACGTATGATAAAAATTTTAATATATTCTAGATTTAACAAGATTATGGTTTATCAAGTCTTCTTAAATTTTATACTCGATTATAATTTATTGTTACGTATATAATTAGAATATATTGAGTTTGTAACGTAAAGTCTAAAATTAAATAGAAAATAAATTAATTTATATTTTTGTTGAAATATATATTCAAAAACATTAAAATGAGAAATTTGATCGCAGATTTTTTTGATAAAAAATATACAGCTTATAATGTACGAGCCGTTCGTAAGCCATGCTTATAGAACGTAGATTGTTATTTTTATTTAACAAAGTCTTTTGCAGTCACATTCAAACGTTATATGCAGATCTAATCGATAATTTTTTATTATTATCTAGACATAACATATATGCTGATTTTTTTTAACTTTGGCTTTTATTAAAGAATAATGCGTAAAAGATTTTTTATTTATTTTCAACTTGAAAAATAACTCGACGTTTTTTTATTAAATCAAGAAAAAAAATTCTATATATCTTTATATTTTTTTAATAAATCATTTTTATATATATTTTCCCTGCGGTTCTAATAAATTAACAAAAACGAAAGTTTTTAGAAACTTATTTTGAAAATGAAAAGTTGAATCAAAAAAACGGAACCCTTATATAACATTTGACCTTTTCATTTAAAATCTTTATATATTTTTGTAGAAAAATTTCGCCTATCATTTAGTTATAGCTTTATCAAAATCATTTCAAGGTCACTATTATCGCGTTTTCCTGCCATACACAGCTCTTTTACGACCATAAATCGAAATGATTTTATAATTATCTGTTCGTATATTCAAATATAATACTGCCTATTGATGTTTAATGATTTATTATATAACGCCGTTTAAACGGAAAAACACAGCAATAATTAGTGCAAAATGATTTTTATTACGTATAATTGGCTATAATTGTGTTATAATTAATAAATTTTGTTTAAAATAAGTGTTAACTCGTTTCTGTAACGATGTTAAGTGTAATGGAAAATTAACTGATATTATGTTTTATATAAGTTTGCTTTTGAAAAACTCTTTACTTACTAACCTCGCGCACAACACACGCAATAATTAAAAATATAAATACTGTTTCACACCATATACCATAAAATAGCAATATATTACATATTTACAAATTTGACGTCAAATGACGCAAACACTTAGAGAGGGGGATATAATAGTTGTTTTGTGTGTTGAGTGAGAGATGCGGAGAATAACTATGTATGTGCTATGCTTGCTATACAACGTATACCACTATACTGTACTGCTATACTATATAGACTATTGTCACACTAATACCATATTCAAGTTTACACCTCAAACCCTATTATTTTACAAATATTACCGAGTTTTATACGCATAAAACAGTAAAAATTTAAATGATAATCCATAAATTGGTATGAATGGTCAATAATAGTTTGATTATTGGTATTAATTCGTTGGTGACCTACATTTGATAGGCACTACTTTAGTGAGTCGCGTAACCAGTGTATGGGAGCGCTGAGGCATAACATAAAACTAGATATTTCTCAATGATCCCGCTATTCGCTATTACTTGCATTTGAGCATTACGTTCGCTGCAGTCGCACGAGTATGTTCGAAGCTGTTAACTAACTTTTTTATAACTCTAAACTGTGTTTCTATGCTGTACACTACTTGCGCTTACTTTTAATAGAAAACATCGCTAACATAACATCACCGTACACACCATTTCAGGTAAACAAAGTTTATAAAGTTTCGTTTATTATACTAAACAATGTATGCTAATTAATAAATATGGTAAAAACTAATATAAAAATCTGGAAATAAAAGTTTTATGATTATATAAAAATTGTGGTGTGATTGACGATGACAGGCATTCTATAGTATAGATTGAAATTGAATGTTCACTGTGTAGTAGTAGTGTATGTGCTATGTGTGCTATACTGTACGTTACACTACTGTATATGTTGTGTTAGCACTATTTATTCTTGTGTACGCTATAGCAGTGAAAGTGTTGGATCACGAAAACTGGGTCATATCTATTTTTGTTGAACCAAACTCTATTTTTGAATCTCATTTACAATAATAAGTGCTTTTTAATTTAAAGGACAATAATTAAGTTTTTTAAATTTTTTTCGCTGCTTTATTAGTAGTATTGTGTGCTGTTTTTTCTGATAAATGCGTTTAATGCCAAACGCAGTACAGTATAGGCTGCATAGAATGTATTGTGAATATATTTCTATTTAAGTTAAGTTTTCGTGTAATTAATAGTATTTGTGTAATATATTTATAGAAACATCCTTTTGGAGCGATAGAGAAACGCATAAAACACGTATATTTTGGCACTTAAAATATAGTGCTTTTACTCATTAGTAGGACTCGAAAACAGAAATATAAAAAACTAACAAAAACCTATCAGTTGTTCATCGATTATCTCAATTGATTCTCTGATTGCGATGCACGTTGAGATCCAAGTAGCGCTGAATTTTCTCATTTCATTCTTATATAACAAATTGCCACGAAGAAGGGTAAATCAATTTGGGGAAGAGCTTGAAAATGCGTTGAAAGTGAAATTTGAAGGTCACTGGTATCCAGAAAAGCCTTATAAAGGCTCAGCGTATCGCTGCGTTAGATGTGCGCCACCATTGGATCCAACAGTGTTCGATACGGCCGCGCGAGCCAGTGGTATGGATCTCAATGACATTCAGGAGAATTTCCCTCAAGAATTATCGATTTGGATCGATCCCGGAGAAGTGTCGTACCGGATGAGCGAGAAAGGACCGGTGAAGATACTTTACTCGGAAAAGTCTGAACATAATATAGAAAGAGATTCGATGGATCAGCGAGAGGTGACGCGAACCTTCAATCCGGAAGCGCAATGCTTTAAGCCAATAGAGTGTATAGCATCGCAATTCAATGGCATGAATATCTCAAACGGTGGCATCACTGCCAACGGGTCGACAGCCAACACTTATTCTGGTGATTCTTCGCCTCCGACCTACAAGTCAGGCCAGTCTAGTGGCAGTCCAATCAGTTCATTCATGGTAAGCAAGACATCAACACCGGTAACATTCACAACGGCAACATTTGCGCAAACAAAGTTTGGCTCCACTAAACTTAAATCCAATAGTAAAAGATCTCATAGAATGTCGCCGACAGAGTTCAGCAATTATATCAAACAGCGAGCTCTACTCCAACAACAGGCAGCGGCAGCTCAACAATCGCCGATTGGTCTCTCGCACTCGCAAATGGCAGCAAACAATACATTATTTTCAGCATCGACATCACCGCACAATTCTCGATCATTGTCACCAAATCTAACTCAACTCGATTCGGCCAATGGTTTCATGCTCTCAATGGCAGCAGCGAATGGTGCAAACTCTCCCACAAACACTGGCACGTATGGAAACAGTCCGCAAAGTGCTTACCCATCAAATAATTCATCCGCAGATTCAAATCGGGCAGCTTTTATCTCTGGATTATTTGATAATGGGTACCTTTCAGAGCTTGTTGGCAATGGCAGCCAAGATTTGGGAAAGTCAGCGTCTAATCAGCAAAATAAGGCGAACGGAATCAATCGATTCACATCCTTTCTCGATAAGGCGAGTCCCTTTATCTCGCAGCCCAACAGCACTTCCCCAACCAATGCTAACAATACATTTACGGCAAATAATTTGAATTTCGGCAGCTTTTCACCAGAAAATACGGTTAATGGTTCGTCAGGTAATGCTAATAATTCTAATTCTTCCAAAGCTTTCGATAATATCAGCTACAATATGAAAGGTGTTTCATATCCAAACCAGTATCAGCACTTGCTTGTTGCTAATTAACTAAATTCAAAACACAAATTTATTTAAATAATGCAAATTATTTTTTAAAAAAAGCGAAACCTTTTTTGTTCAATTTATAAAATTTAATTTATTATTTTAATATATTACTGGTACACACTTTATATTCCACTATTAGATTCCTATACCCCGTCATAATGAATCTTAAAACATACAAATTTAGGTTTCGAATGGTGTGACTATATATTTATGTTAAATAGTATGGAAAAGTATATAAATTTTGCTCGATTTTATTATATTAAATTCATTCATTTTTTCAAAATGTATTTATAGCAACAATTTGACCTATAATTTAAATTTTGTAATAAAGAGTTTTTCATTTTTGTAGTCAATTTTAAATTATGAAAATAATTATTTTTTGTTTTTTTAATTGTGATAAAATAATAATAATAATAATTGAAATTGTTATTACGTATTGTTAAATTAAGAGATAAAAAAAGAAAAGTAATAATCTTTTAAAAATCTGTTAAGATATACATTTACACATTTTTTCTTTTTCACTTTTTATTATATAATGTTATAATATTACAAAAAAATTTTATTAATTATACGATTAAGACTTCAATAAGAGATGAGTACAAATTGTGAGTGAGATGCGAGTATCGATTAAATATGTCAGTATCTTGTACTGTACTGCACTGTTATGTATATGATGTGTGTTAATGATGATAATGCCATAACATTATAAGTGATGCCACATTTTTTTTATTTTTGTTAATAACTTTATATCAACGCAAACAAATTATTAATTGTGCTCGAGTATCATTTTTTATATATATTTTCACCAAATTTAATAATTTTATTAAGCGGAGTATAACTATTAGTACAAAAGTATTAAACGCGAAAATAATGTTCAAAAAAACTTATCTCAAACAAAAAAAATCCCAAATTCACTAATCGAGCAAATAATTGTTTATTTATTATTATTAACGGAAAAATTTTTTTGTTAAGTTATTTATATCATTTTTACGCGAAATAATTGATTGTTTGTTTTGTTTGAAAAGAATATCAAAAAAGTCATTTTTTATGCAAAATACGACCGAATTTAAAAATCTGTTGATTATATTGTTGTTGAAAAGTCTCTACAAATATAAAGGGAATGAGAATTACGTGATAATGATATTGACTAGTGACTAACTCGCACACTGCCCATATGTTAATTTTTTTATAACTTATTATCTAATTGATGCGGAAATTTTATTATTATTATTATTATCATTTTAATATTTATTATAGTATATAAATATATAAATATATATATTTAAATTTTTAACAAAAAAAATTATTAGAAAAAAAAACATTTTTGATTAACATTGCAAAACCAAAGGTCTTTCCTTTCTTTTAATACTTTAATAATTTAATAATGAAAAATTTTTAGTACAGTACTTAAAAACAAATATTAACAAATTTATATTATAAATGAACATCTACTGAATCCAATAAGTAAAGGCACAATTATATAACAAATATCATAAGCGATATTCAGTTTTACTTTGCTCTTTGATTGACATGGAAAAGTATAAATTAGTTTTATTAAAACATTGAAACAGAATATTGTTTATAATATATTTTCGTAAAAACATAGGGTATTTTTTCGAGTAAGTTGAAAGATGGGTATAATTCTAAAGAAAATATTGTACCGAAAATATTGCAATTGTTGAAAAGTGTTTTTCTTTTAAATTATAATATTGTATTATTAATCTACTTTTAGTCAAAATAATTGTAAAGAGATATCTTTTTTAATCTGGAAATATATAATGTTAATATATGTAATATGTATGTATATGTAGTTTATTTATGCTTTACTTTTATATTGTAATAATTTTGACATTAATGTGCACTAACGTAAACGTGAGTTTGAGAATTAAATTGTGAAAACCAAGAAAATTTATTCGTGTTTGCCGTTACAATCTAAAGGCTTAACTAATAAACACAAACACACAGTGGTGTGTTCGGGCTCTATGTTCCCAACACACACAAATTTTGTCAATATATAGATCTTCTAAATAGAAATTAATTTTAATTTAGTACTATTTAAATGAGATTCTTCACCCAAAATGTGACCCAAACAAAATTCTGGATACGCCACCAATCGTATCGTTAGATTTAAGTCAAGTGTTTTTTCAAAAATACAAATTTTAGTCATAACTTTTTATTATCAATTATTGAAAATATTATAAATCCGAGTTAAATCTTAAACTTAAATTTATTCTATTTTCAAATGTGTGGATGTATTAATAAAATTTATTCCTATTATTATTATTATTACTATAATAAATGAATTTCTATTGTAAGACTCATTTTTTAAATTTTTAATAAATGCTTTCAGTATTTAAATTTATTGTAAACTAATTGATTTATAGTTACAAATAATTTTAACGTAGAAATTTGATATATTAAATATTGATAAAAACTGAAGTAAAAAACATTACAATCATTTAGCGATCGATTTTTACATATAATTATTTTTTATTTTTTAATTACGCTTATTATATCGCAATTATCGAGTTAAAGGTAATTTGTTTTTAATACATTTTATAAAGTCATGACAGCCTTATTTGAATAAAAATATTCCACAAACTTGAACAAGTGTTGATTAAGTATGAGCTCAATTTTGATTTATCTTCACTAAAAGTGTACTTGAAGGTCACATTTACATTTTATTATTCCTCTCTTGGCAATCTCTATACCTCTCTCTCCTTTTTGGAGCGAACGAGAAATCTAATCAATGAGTTTTTTTTGATAACTTAACTTTCGCGTTAAATAAAAATTCTGTTATACAATTATTATTGCCTAAAACAACCACAATTTTGTTACGTTTTTTTCTTGAATTTAAACTTCTAAGTTATCTCGTTCTAAAAATATTTAACGAATATGTTTAAAATTTTTGCTCCGAGCATATCCTAAAATTGTTTTTTTTATCCAAAATGAATAATTATGGAAACACAAAGTTTGAATAATAGATACGTAATCAAAATTTCATTAATAAATCAATTTCATCCAAAAATATAGTTAAGACCTAATGAGCTATCAGTTGCTAACCGAAAACAAAAATGTGTAAAGACGTTAATGCTATAATTTTTCAGTTTTCTAATAATTACTGCGCGACAGACAATTATGGACAGTGATTACGTTTTCATTGATAAAAAATATGAAAAGTGATGATTTCTTCAAAAACAAAATATTTTAAACATGACTATTTGAATACTATTCAGATATACAAGCAAATATAATTTGTATTGCATTAGGAAATAAATCAAATGATTTTTCTTTAAATTATATTTATCTATTTGATATTTTTTTTAATTACTGGTGATTAAAATCAACAGTACGGTAGTTATCGAATATGAATCCAAACTCAGTTAATCAGAGGATGGAACTATTTTTAAATAATAGTAATCTATAAAAATCATTATCGAATTCTTTAAAACACTACATATGGACCAATAAAGGTAAGATAATTTGATTTACCATTCAAAAAATACAAAACAACATTTTCAATCCTATACCATAATTGATATTAACACTTAAAAATTTAATTTCTTTTTTTGGAAAATAATGATATAATTTCTATAATAAAACTTGGTTTGACTACATTAAAGTGGGCTTTAAATAATTAAATTATTCTGTGTTGAACGCACAACTTTATGCGTAGTTTATCATTATTATATGTTTAAGATATTTTGCCGCAATTCTCATACGAAGTGTGACGTAAGCGAAGCATTGATTTTTTATTGACATCAGAATATATCACTAATTTTTATAAAATAATTTTTCTTTGTTAAATAAAAATATATTTTTAACTAAAAATTCAAAATATATAAAACGAAGTTAGTATTAATACAATAAATTATGTAAATAAATATTTTAAGATACAGTAACTCCTTATTTGTTATCCTTATTATCGTTTTTTTGTTCGATAATTTTTCTATCATAAAATTATTCTCACTCAAAAGATCTTAAAGCATTCGATCAATTTTTTAATTAAATAATTGACCATTAAATACACTAATTTTATATAGAAAAATACGAAATATTTATGATATGAATTTTTCATGATTTTCAAATTTTTTCCTTTTCCTAAACGGAATTCTTTCGCTCTTCTAATCCTGAATTACTCGTCTCTAACAACTGAAAACATTTACAGTATTTGGCCAAAACGCAGAAATCATTAGAAAAAAGGTTTAAAATGAGTTGCGTAGTGAATAGAGACAGAAAAATACGCTATAATGCACTTTTCATCATTACTGTAGTTTCAACTAATTTTATATTCAATACCATTATGTTATTACTTTCATATTTTTTGACAATAAATATTCGCTATAATAGCGATGACATAACATTTTTAAAGGAAACTTCATCATCTGTGCAGAAAAATAATTATTGTTATTATGTAATATATTTTATGCCAAACCTTGTTTATATAGAAAAATTTGTGTCTAATAATTTCTTGAGTATTTTTTGAATATAATGTAAAACTAATTTAGTAAACAAGTTTTATGCTATTTTCATAACTCATTAGTAGCTAAAGCTTATTTAATATACAAGAATATTATTTATCAGAATAAAAAATACGGAATTAATTTTAATGTTACGGTAGAAGAGTAGCATAAAATCTTTGTATTAGAGACACGTAATTACAGCCATTTATGTCCAAAAATAGTTTCATGCATTGATTTGATATACAATATAATATAACAAAATAAAGTAATCCATTGATTAAATTTATTAAATTTCTATGACCGAATAAAAACAATCATATGAATGACGCAACATTTTCAAAATTTTATTTGATTTGTGATTTCCCCGATTGTAGCTATAATTAAGTTAGCAGTTCGTTAATATTAATTCGCGGCAATGATAATTGAATTTTCTCTCATTTATCTTTTTCAATATTTTAAATCAAATCATTAAAATGTTTAAATAAATCTCAAACTAATTACGAAATTATCTTAAACGCGTTTGCGTTTATTAAACTAAATATTTTAAACGGGAAGCTTTTAATCAAACGGAAACGTTGAGCTAAATTCACCACTGTTGAGCTAAATTCTGATGGGATTTTGAATTTAATCCATGTTTATTTGCCAATGCGTTCGAATAGCAAAAGATCTTCCAATTCCGTTATACTTGTAAGACCTCTGCTGTGCTTTTCAATTAAAATGTTTGTTTTTCGTTTTTATACACGCAGTGACCTGTTTAGAGGTTACTTATTGGATTATGTATTATTAACTTACTTTTTTCAGATAAACATTTATTTTATATGGAAATCGTATAAATAGAGAGAAAGTAGTTTTTATTATTTTATTTAGTTTGCCTTAGTTTTAAAAATCAAATAACAAAATTTAAAGTAAAGAAAGATATACATCAGAATCAAACAGAGAACATGTGTTGGATTAATGGTAGAATCGATGGTTCACTTTCGAATTTGCAAGAATTCTTTTACCAATTAATTATTTTTCCTGAAAATGGAGATTAACTTTAAATATATACTATAGTTTAAAAAATTTCTCAATCGTATCGTAAAAATTTCTTGTGATAACAATTTAATTAATCTTTTACACTTCACTTTACTCCGCAAATTTATTATTAAAATTTTTAAAAAATATGTATTACTATAACAAATGTACTTAAACAACAAAAAATTAATAAATTAGTAATTTCCATTTTTTAATCATTATTAAGGACAATGTTTTATTTTCAGTCACACTTATTTATCTTGTAAACAGAATTCAGTGAAAAGGAGTGCTATCGGATCGATAAGAATCATAAAACGTATCTTAAAACCTAAATATGGGTCAATAGTATTCTTAAAAACTATGTCCCTATTTATAACTGTAAATAAACTTTCACTCTAAATTCCATCGTATAAAATTTTTGTTGAAGTAGTAGATGCTAACTAAATCAAAATGCTTGCTGAAAGGAATTGAGATGAAATGGTATTTACTAGTGAGAACATATATTATGCCACTCACACATAACTTTAGAAAAAAACATCAAATGTTAACTATGGTTAGCATTATATATCAAACCCTTTTTATCCATGCAGTAATCGTTAGAATAATATCATACATAGAGGGTTATCTTAGAATCGATCGGTTTTAGGAGATTTAGCTGCCTATAAGTTTACAATGTATTTTAAATGAATATGTAATCCAACTTTATTTAATAAGAAAATTTTGCAAATAAACATTAAACGTACGGTAATATGAAAATAATTATGTCGGAGTGTATTATAATTGTCTTAACCGTAATTGTCTTGAATAATAATTAAAGTTTTGATAATTAATTTTGGAGTAAATTCTGTTGCTGGTCAGTTGTAGTTTGCAAAATGTAATTATGGGAATCGGTTGCTATGCTGCTTCTTTAGAAAGAGCGGAGAAAAATGTTGGTAATCATCATAATTCATTTTCATATTGATTTGCCGAAAAAACTTATTATTAGAGATAGGAATTTTGATATATAAGCAGTAGGATAAATTAATCCTTATTAAAATTTAGCCTTTCATGAACTAAATAATTTAATATTATGTTAAAATTAATTAACTGTTAGATTTGACAATAAAAGGTATTTAAGTGCAAAATAAACAAGAATATAAAATATTGGAATTGTAATCATTTTATCAATATTATTAAGCGTTTTCAATTTGAGTTTTTATAATTTTTATAGTTATTTAATTTCATGCTACAAAAGTATTTTCAAATTTTATTTTTTAATATATACTATTACGAGGTATAAGAAAAATTTTGAGCATAGTTTTTTTTAAATTAAGCTTTAAAAATTTTACATCGATAAATTTACTTTAAAAATTTTTTATTTAAAAATTTTCTTAGTTTACTTTAGTAAAAATGCATAAGATTATGAATTTGAAATTGTCTGTATTTTAGTGACGTGATTATGAAAGCACAGATTTTATATTAAAGATTAAATTTTAATTTAAAAAGTTAGAAAGTTTACTAAAAAATGGGGCCATAAAGATAAGAATTGTAGCGAAAAGGTGGCAAACAGGGTTATTTCTAATAAGTATAAATTATATGTAAGCTTATTACCAAAGTTTATATTCAACGGTAAAGGAATATTTAAACGCAACCTAAAGACTCTTACTATATGATACATTCACGAAGCCTTATCAAATAAAATTGGATTCAAAAAAATCCGTTTCACAAATCTGAATAATCTGAATTCCCTCATAATCTCAATATGATCTTTATATTTAATCTTGAAAATTCATGAAGTAAATACTGATTATAAACTTAATCATAAATATTACATAATCTTTATGCTGCAAAAGGCAATCTGCTAAATGAGTAACGAATTAAGGGTCAACAACGTTACAACTTTTATTTATTTAATAAGTGAGAGTTTTTATTGTTTAGTTGTACAGTATTCGTAACAAGTGAAACATGTGGGTCATGGCTACCAATAATGGATTAAAACTTGTATTCCTACCAAATAAATAGTTATATAGTTTAGATTTGATCGAATGGACTCTAACTGTTTAGATTTGCTTAGAGACAAAATTATTGCATCAAATTCGTTAATAAATAAATTTTACAAAAAATATTTGTAAAGAAGGTATTTTTTTATATAATGATCTAACTTACAGAATATTTTTTCACGCATACTACACTTTACACCTACACAACTTAACAGTCAAGAATCATATTTTTAAAATTAAATTTTAACTCGAATTCGGGACGAAATTCTATTTTCTAAATTTATAGAATTTAGTGCAGTATTAACTAATTTAGTAATTATTTAGAAATAATATCTCGAATTACCCCACTGACCTTTATGTAGTATACCGTATAATAAATTGTACCAAAACCTTACACGTTATTAGTATTTTTTTCTATTTATAGCGAACACTCTCAATGGAGATTCGCACTCAATCGATAACACATAGAAAAAGAGAGGAGAGAGAGAGAGCGAGAGTGTATGTGTATGTAAGTTATACGTGGATGTATAAGCCATTGCTAAATTCTCTTCTTTATAAATAATATTATTTAACGAAAAAACAAGTAAAGTATACAAAAACAATAAATTTAAAATTATAATAAATTCGAATTAATTTGAAAGCACGTGTTTTAGTAACACTATTATATAACTGATCATATTTTTAGAAATAAATAAATTTTTATTTTGTTTACCGTAACAGAAAAACCCGGAATAATAACTAAATAATAAAGAATAAATATATTCAAAAATTGTCTACAATTATAACAGTCAAAGAAATAGTAATTATTTATTTCGATACGTTTTAAATGCCGATATTAAACAATACATGTAAAATGCGGAAGTCATTAAAGAAAAATTAGGAAGAGGTCTAAGTATATGTCAAACGTGTTCTTCTCATACGATTAATGCGTATCTTATTTGCCAATAATTTATAAATTAATATCTGGTTTAACTTATATGTAATATTATTAATGTCTGAACATAATTAATTGTAATATAACTGGAAATGGCTTTTACATTAATACCAATAGGTTTGATGGCAGAATGCGAGCGTTTTGTTAATGTCAAGGACAATCGATCCAACGCTATATCGCTTTAAATAGTGCACCAAACAAAATATACCATATATTTTATTTCTTTTCAAGTCTATCGCTTTCGTTATAGATTTTTAATATGAAAAATAGATAAAGCAATTATTTTTAGCGTATTTTATACTTTTGGGTTTCGTATTACTTAATCACGACTGGATATGGATATATTCCGTTTGGATTACGGATTCAAGGATTTCAAATGTTATTGAAAAGTAGAGAAAATTACATGTTAATATAACATTCTAGCGCTCAAATCCCAAGACCCTATTCTTGATCATTGATGCTTATAAGTTGTTATTTCTATCAATAGAAAAACAAATATTTAATTGCCGCACCCCTTCTATTAACAAATTTCCTCTTCAATAGTTTTTTTTTGAAAAATAAATGTTATATGTATTATAATGACAAAGTTTTTAAAGTACACACAATCCAATAGAAAATGTAGAAAATCACACGAAAATTAGAAACGGTGAGATGAGAATTATATTTGTCGTACAAATTTTAGTTATAATGAAGCAACAGATAGAATTGTTTTTTGAATAAATTAGTAAAAATCACAATAATAAAAATATTAAAAAATTATCCTATTTTTAAGCTTAAGTTTATATCTAATTTTTATTATTTTTGAGTTCTATTTTAAAGTTTTGATATTCAATATTTTAAATATTTGTTTTAAAAATACCTAAAAATAATATAAAACAGTTAAATATAACCGAAATGTTATACTTTAGCAAAATAATAAGCAAACTATAAATATTTAGAATCAAATTCTGAAATCAAGTTAAAAAATTAGTTTATTGATTCGATAGAGCGCAGCAGAAGCGATAAGTGTTTTTAGTTCAATTGCGTTAGAGTGCAGCACACGTGTCAAAAGTTTTTGACACAAAAATCAATGGGTTAGTCTTACGGCGTTAGACTAGTGGACACAGTATTACTTGATGGTTGCTTACTCTATTGATACATGAGTTGTTTGCACAAACTAAAGTTATGAACGGTATTCATATTTTTTAAGTTATACAACTATGGTTCCAAAATTTTAATTCTGAACCGAATAATATCAAGAATATTTATTGAAATAACGACAGCAATTTTTCTATCAGTTGTGAACGACTGTAACGAGAAAGCGATTTAAGAAAATATATTATCAATAACGGATACTTTACAGTATATTCGAAAGAAGAAGTTACATACGAGTTTACCGAATTTTATTTAACATTTTTAAATAAAAATTATAATTATTTATTATAGTGTTATGAATTGTTATTTTTGTTGTATAATAAAGATTATGAAACGCTCAATGGATTATGATTATATCGATATTAAATTTCGAAACTTATTTTTATAATATAAATTATAAATAGATTTTAGACATGCCTTATATAATATACCTTCAAATCCGATCAGTTATTTAGGATTATATTCCGTTTCTTAAAATAAGTGTTATGTTAAAGAATTCTGTAATACTCGGGTATTCGCTTTGAAATTTGACAATCGATGGTTCGGTTTACAATTGTCAAACAGTGTACAACTTAATAACCGACTGTATTGTATTTACATTTGCGCATAAACGTTACTCTAACCAAGTCTTAATGTTAGGCGAGAAAACTTTTTGATACTCGAATACGTGCTAAATTGCGTTTGTATGCGACACACTGCTTGCTTTGCTATTAGAGAAAACCATCACAAACTTATTTAAAGCTCACCGTTACATACTAATCAGGTAAAGAATGTTTCATTAATTATATATATTAATAAATTTATTTGATCCATAAATTTAATAAATCTCATGATTGAAGCTAATTTCTGAAATTAGAGAATATTTCATAACAAAATTTTTCTTTTGCAAAAAATTTAAGATAACATTTATAAAAAAAAGTTTTAAATATTCTAAATGAAATTTTTGAATCAATGTATATTTTTTTATACATTTTGAAAACCAAAAAAAGTAGTAAAACTATTTTTAATTAGAATGATTGCAATTTCTTTGTAAAGCACAAAATAATATTATAGTTACAACATTTTTAATTCTAATTTTACTGAATACAAATATTTTACTGTATTGTCAATTAAAAATTAAATTTTTTTAATTATTCAATTTTTTTGATTGTTATTCAAAAAATAATCGATATATAGCGTGACAGTATTCTGTGATAATATGGAAATTTTATTCAAACGCCGTTAACGAAGTAAGATATTTTTATTTGCAAGTCAGATACTTTATTGAAATTGACACACGGATGGCATAAAAAAGCCAATAAAATCAATTCACTAGTGATTTCAAATTACAGTTATAGAAACAAATGTATTCGCGCCGAATTTCGCTGTTAACCAGTGTTGACCAAGTTCTTACTATTCTAGAGAACTCAAGAGTGACAGTGAGTGTAGCGATGCGTTACATTACAGAATGCGCTACACATTTATTTTATTTATTTATTTTTGGTTCATTTTTTGAGCTTATGGGTTGGAATCTGTCGGTCAATCCGTCCATCTGTCGCTGTCATAATGTGTTCCGTGTTTACTTCACTTGTCAACAATAAAAAATTTTTAAATAATACACATTTTATTCACAAAACTGAGCTCTTTATTGGTTTTTTATGCATGTTTTTAAATTGAGAATAATAGGGTATCTTTAAAAATGTTCCACAATGATGTAAATCTACATTTACCCACTGCTTGGTCAATACTGATGTTTACCCGAATTCCAGTTTATGGGAAGGGAGATAAAGCAAATAATATAATTTTTATGAAGGAATGAATCATTGAATCATTGTGTGATGCGATGTTATAGAAAGTGAAACAAAACCTCAACGTTTATTTCAGATCTTTACCATTTTGTGCAAAAGTTGCACGCATTGCAGTTTTGGTCGATGTGACGATATTCAGTCACGTTTTCACAAGATGTGTTCTGTGCAGACCCTACTTATCTGCTGTGATGTGAACTGAAATCCCAAATGATTTTCAAATAGAGTCTAATCTTCAATATTATTTTTGGTTTCGGTTAGAGTGTAGAAATCAACTAGAAGTATAGCACGTTTAGATGAACTTTTGCGCAAAATGGTAACCCTATGTGAAATAAATGTTGAGGTTTTGTTTCACTGCACTTTTTTTACTTGAAAAAAGTTAACTAACAAAGTTCACGTTTATCTGAACGATACGCTATTTGATTATCATAAATTATTCTCTCTCTCTCTCTCTCTCTCGCTCTCTCTCTCTCTCTCTCTCTCTCTCTCTCTCTGTATCTCTGTCCGCAAATTTAATATTGTTATCACAGCTAGGGCCTAACAATACCTAAAATTTATTACTATAAAAAATATTGTTATTTAGCGTACGAAATAAGAGTGATATTCAATAA
>JAQGAW010002122.1:0-16223 GCA_034698025.1 Phthiracarus crinitus | reverse complement strand
GAACTTTTATAGTTTTCTCTTTGCTTTATCTATAGATAAATTATTACTTTAGGCTGTTTATTCGTTCAGGACAAAAAATTTTTTCGTCAATAAGGTAAAATTTAGTTTATCTATACAAGTCTATAACGTTAAAATAAAAAAAAGACTTAAAGCAAAAAATATTCATTTAGTTTTACTGAAAATTTTAAATTAATAAAACATTAGTGTTTTTGTATGATAAAATGATTTATTTTTTGAAAATTTAAATAACTGTATTTGATTTAAATATTTTTAGCATAATTTTAAAGCAAAAGTATTATTGAAAAGAAATAGAGTGCTTATAATAAAATATTCATTGACCGCTAATAAATAGTAAACATATGCAATGATTTATAAATATTTATAAACATAACAGTAAAGCTTTAAATATTTAAATACCTTAATGAATGCTTCGGTAATTTTCAATCAATTGTTGTTTTAAATTAACTTACTAATTTATATTTATGATATGTGCCATATCATGAGTTCACGCTATAGTCTCATGTTTGTGTTAATTGTTATGCTTTTGATATGTTAGTCACACGTTTTTGTATTACTAATCGATTTGTGTAATATTTTAGTTTTTAAACTCTTATTATTATTTAACGATTTGATATGTGTTTAATGTATAAATCGTTAGTCGTATAATAGCAGGCGAACTGAAAAGTCGCAACCATTTAATAACAATACGATCTCACTTAATAAAATAAAATAATTAACTATAAAAGTGTTCTCAATTTATTGAATTAATCATTAGCGATAAAAGCTTATTTCAATTTAAATCGATTGCTAAGAAACAATCAGCAAATCGATTGAGTATTAAATAAAATAACAATTGTGTCACAAATTATAAAATACGAGTAACGGTAAGATCGAGTGATAGACAGCGGTTTAGCACATCATTCGATATACGGTTTGTTCGATAGTAGAGATCATTTCTGAGTGCACACATCCCTTGTCTGGCAATCACCGCGTTTTACAGAATCTAATCTATAGACTCCATATAATCTAAAAACATTTCGGAAACATCTTTACATTAACAATAATAATAAAACTTTCCCGGAACTGTTCCTGGTTTTAATATAAATTTTGTTCCCTACCGTTTTAACCACTTTTTTAGTCCCTAAAATCACTATACTTACTGACAATAGAGGTAATTGTCTCAATTTTATCCATTTTTGCAAAAATATTTTGGTTATTTTTACAGGTTTAATCAATTATTAAATTTTTACCAAATTTTCCCTAATCTTTGCCAAATCTCACCCGAATTTTGGTCAATATTACCGACATTTTTCTTTTCATGAATTTTATTAACAATAAAATTCTTTTCAATAGTCAGAAAACAAGAACGACAGATTCGCAGAGAGATTACTTTATGATATATTAATATATGCTTATGGAATCAATAGTTGCAACTCTAATAATTCTATTATCAATGTGTTTCTTTCGTTTCTTTCAAAAAAATCCCTTTCAAATTCTTTATAACGACTGCTTACATACGTGTGAACAGAAATTGTCAAATCCATAGGCTAATTCTCTCTAAATGTCAGTTAAAAATGTTGAAAATCCTTTATTATTATAAGACTGCGAACAATCTTGCGACACATATGACACGTCCGGTCAAATACATAAGCTGGAGCTCTCTATGATACAGTCACCAAAATATTTGTTTACATTAAATCGAATTAATTGTTTTTGAATAACTTTTACAATTGATTTGATTAAAATGTTATGTGATTAGATGACCCATTCTATAATAAAACCAAATACAATATAACTGTTACAGTAGATTGCTGTTCATTGATGAGAATCAAACTCTATTACATTTATCCAAAGCAACATTACCTATAAA
This sequence comes from Phthiracarus crinitus, assembly GCA_034698025.1. Taxonomy (NCBI): domain Eukaryota; kingdom Metazoa; phylum Arthropoda; class Arachnida; order Sarcoptiformes; family Phthiracaridae; genus Phthiracarus; species Phthiracarus crinitus. The sequence continues at coordinate 14,353 of JAQGAW010002122.1, read as the reverse complement.
TTCGTGAAATATGTTTCCATAGAGATTTCATTTAAAGAATACACAGAAATCACAAAAAATGATATATAGTTTTGTTTGTACAGACAATTACTTAATATCGATAATAATCATAAATAAAAATATGCAATTATAATGTTATGGGTTGTGTTTCGTCAAAAAATTTTCAGTTACAAAATAATATTAACAAACAAACGAATACACCATTTCTAATGCAAACTATCGAAGAACATAAAGGAGGCATTAATTGTATCGAAATAAGTAGTGATAACTCTTTGCTGATTTCTGGCAGTGAAGACTGTACGGCACGCTTGTGGAGCACACTCTCCACACCATCAGAATGTATCGGAATTCTTGTCGGACATGAGGTCATAGTGAGCTGATTTCTTACCAAACTTTCATTTCCAACATTTCATAAAAACTAATTTTTATCACAGAAGCAACAGTTTTTAACATTTTTTATTTAACATGAAAAACAAGAATTAAAAAATTAAATCTTCTAATGAATTGAACGGCTTATGTTTTATTTTATTATTAGTTATTATATTAATAAAAATTATCGTATAGAACTCAAAATTCTTGTTAAACTATTCAGAATAATATTAATATAATTAATTATTAAAATTAATTTTTTCATTATACTTTGAAAAAAAGTTTGTTGTATTTTTAAAATATTCATTTGTTATAAACTTAATGATAAGAATATTTTAATCAAAATACAATTAATTAAGGAAAACACAAAAAAATTATTGTTATTATATACGACTTATATTGAGTTAAATTCGTTATTACAGGGTTATATAACTTGTTGTGCCATAAATGATCATTTGGTGATAACTGGTTCAGCTGACAGTACAATCCGTGTTTGGGACATATGCAGTGCGCAATGCGTTGCTATTCTTAAAGGACATCAATCATTCATCAATCATATCATATGGAAAGGAAAGTTTATTATCTCATCGTCATATGACTGTACAGCAAAAGTTTGGTCCGTTTACGATCATATCAATCAAAATAATGATTTTTGCCTTAAAACATTAAAAGTACGCAATTCCCTAATATAATATAACAAATTGCTTAATTTAAACTTTTCAAATATGTTTAGGGACATACGAAGAGTGTAACGCATGTGGCCTTAATTGTAGAAAATGAACGATTACTGAGTGAAGGAAGAATTCACGAATTAGATTTGATAGTTACCACATCGACTGATTCAACTGTTCGAACGTGGTTTCTATTAACGGGTGAATGCCATAAAATATTACGCGGTCATAATGGCAGTGTTAATTGCGTTGCCGTCGATCCCAACAATAAGACCCAAATATATACCGCTGGCGCTGATTACGTGATTAAATGCTGGGACTGTATCACTGGGGATATTATAAGGGAATTGAAGGGACATGAAGACACTATACTTTGCTTATTAGCTCAAAATAGGATATTATACTCTGGTAGTTGTGATCGTACAGCACGCGCGTGGGCCATGGAGTTCGGCGAATGCACGAGGATTTACTGGAAAAATGCTGGTTCTGTAACGACTATGCGATATTTAGATGGCATATGTACGTACAATAAACGCTTATATCTTATATATGAATATCCGTTCATTTGTGATTAAGAAAATATCTTTTAATACAATCAAGTATATACGGGTAGTTGCGATTCTAGCGCTCGTATGTATGATTCACAGTCAGGAACGCTTCTTAGAATTTGTTTGGCGCACGCAAACGCTATCTCCTCTCTTCAGGTAACAAATAGAATAAGTTTGCATAACGTTAATACAAATTGTAAACAATATTAATGCATTAAAAAGGTAGTGCCGGGTAAACTGTTTACTTGTTCTTATGATGGAAAGATATGCGTTTGGGATTGCAGTGGCCTTAATAATGATACCGATATGAATGGTAAACGTGACAAACAAATCAAACACAACAATGAAAAAGCCGATAGTGATAATGTTGTTGTGGCCATCACTGCACTCGACCCTTATATCGCGCATTATAATTAAACCAATACTTGTAATATGAAATTTTTACAGCAATATCACACAAATCTTATAAAATAAATGTTTTATTAGTTTTACTCTTTTCTAAATACTTTTTTACTACATATAAAATGTTTTATAAAAATGTTTTATTTTATTTTAATACGTATATTTGTGATTTTTAATACGAATTTTTAAATTAACATAAAATTAAATTTCAGACCAAGTTTGGTATAATCTTAAATTTATTTCAACCACTGTATAACTAATCGTTAAATAAATTTTCAAAAATATCCGAAACAATTTGTGTGTTTTGTTTTGTAACGCAGGCGAAGTTACAGTAAAAGCATTAACTTAAACATAATTTTTTGTAAACTATTTTAATATAAGCAAATAACTAAGGCCAACCAAATTCGGGTTCGCCCGAATCGCGATAGTTCATATAAACCTTCAGGACACTTATTTATATATACAGTTTATATGATAAATCAAGTAATTTAAACCTGGAACGAGAAGATCGCTATCGCCCCTATAATCCTCACTCGTTCAGACCGTGATAATCTGTATATTGAGGTCAACCAATCATATCACTCATCGCGTTCATATCACAACATTATCAACGCGTATATAAACGCGATACTCAATCATTATTATGCAGATCTTATTTTAGCCTTAAATACAATCCTATTTTACTCAAAATTATTATAACTATTAGCGATTGTGCTTTGATCTCAAATCATATTTTTATAACTTTTATTATACTATTTTTGTATTCACTTTTCGTACTTTTATATTTGTGTAACTCAAGTATTTATTAATAAATACTTTCGTATTAACTCACGCTTTCGCTTATTTCAAACATCACGTATAACACACAAGTCTTGGCGTTTGGCTGGTATCGATTGAATACGGAACCCAAACGGTCAGGTATAGCATTGCGAGTATCCGTTAACAAACTGTTAACTGGTGGACACCCCCAAACCCAATTCATCGTCAGACGATAAATCGGGACTGTGTTCGGAACACAGCCCCAACATCAGAGGTGAATAAGGGAAGTTAGAGATCTTAACGGTCTGTAAACCGCGGTTATTCTGAGCGAACCCCGATTTACGTTCCAAACCATATTTATTTGCCCGAATCCCCAAATTAGCACTTTTTGCCCGAATTCCCCGAATTTTCAATGTTAGCCTTAATTACCCCGAATCATTAATTTCTTTAAAAAAATATCAATTTTTTTGTTTAAATTTGAGAAATATATTCAAAATTGTAAAATTTAACTATTAAATCCTAAGCGTTTTTGTGACCCTCATTTTTGTCAATATTTAAAAATATATCGTTGGTATATGTCGCGTTATTGATTGAGTTTTTTAAACTTCACCAAAAACAAAATTTTTTCAAAATTTTTTAAATTTTTGAAAAATCGTTAATTTTGCTAATTTTTTACTTACAATTTCATTATTTTGCACAGCCTGAATTTGCCCAGAAAATTCCCTTTTTACTCCCGAATCCCTCCCGAATCCCTCCCGAATCCCTCCCGAATCCCTCCCGAATTTGAATGATTTTACCCCTAATTTGGTTGACCTTAATAATAACAAACTGTTCTGTTTGTATGGAATGAGTAGTTTTCAGATTTTTCAAAGATCAATCTAATCTGTGTAATTTCATTTAATCCATTTTTCCATACATTTATTTTGGGCACAAATTAATCTATGACTGTCGGTCAACCACACCAAATATATACCAACTCTTATGTGGAACAACCAGATATCTTACCAGTATTTCAAAACTTAACAGGGGTTACTAATCTGAATTTTATGTCAATTCAAAGAATAGATATAAAAATTTATTTTATAGATATACAAATGCCTGCAAAACAACAAAAAAGCGACGCACAAAAGATTTTTTATTGTTTTTTTTGTTCATACAACTTGTAATATCTCTTACAGTATATTATTTAAAAAAGATTAATATAGACTAAAAACTCTAAATAATAATAAAAATATACAATTAAAATTAAATAATAGTGAGTTTTAATGCGAATGTCATTTATAAGTACTGTAGTATAAAGTTATTGTTTTTATAGGCTATCATTAAAAAAACACGTAACATTACCTAAAGAATAGAAAAAAAGAAAGAAACTGCAGTTTTCTTTAAGCTACGAAAAAAAACTTTTTCCATTGCAATGAATAAGTAGATAATTATGTGCGTTGCTATGGTAACAGTGTATTAGTGTATTGTTGGGAAATCCATGATTGCTATAATATATACGGTATACCAGCATATAGTCGTATAAATATTACAAACTCGTAAGTGTAAGCCTAGTTTAATAATACAGTACAGTAACAGTACTGAATAAGCTAACGAATAAGACTTATACATAATACCAATACTTGTACTGAGTATACAGTATACTACCAGTATATGTGTGAGATTACCTCATATCGTTAAATATGCGAATTAATCCTATATTATTATTAATACGATTATTAGTTTGACATTTTTTGCGTTTAATATTTCATAATTGCATAAAATCAGTTGAATGGTTGAACGCAGCACTGAAATAATGACCGAATTTAAATTGGTCGTTGTTGGAGGTAATCTATTGTTGTATTGTTATGTAATTGTTGTGTTATATGTGATTGCAATTCACTGTTATGTGATTGCATTGATTACACTTTAATTGATTGATTCTATGATTAGCTGGTGGTGTCGGTAAGAGTGCCTTAACTATTCAACTCATTCAGAATCAGTATGTATTGAGTTATACAGTATATATACATTATCACACATATATGGTATATGCATATCACATCTTACTTATGATAGCTTTGTGGACGAATACGATCCCACTATCGAAGACTCGTATCGCAAACAAGTGGTGATCGATGGCGAGACCTGTTTGCTCGACATTCTCGACACCGCTGGACAAGAAGAGTATAGGTATGTGTGGATTATGCGCATTAATATATGATAACGTTATTTGTTAATTGATTGTTATCGTTGTGACCTGAAGTGCTATGAGAGACCAATATATGAGAACTGGTGAAGGATTTCTACTTGTATTTGCTGTAAATAACGCAAAATCGTTTGAAGACATTAGTATGTATCGCGAACAGGTATATCATATTATTTCCATCCGTTATTAATTGAATCCATACTGTAATACTATCGTAAATTGTAGATAAAGCGAGTTAAAGATGCAGATGACGTTCCAATGGTATTAGTGGGCAATAAGTGTGATTTACCGACGCGTGCCGTTGATATGCGAGCCGCTAATGAAGTGGCAAAGAATTACGGCATTCCTTTTGTGGAAACTTCTGCCAAAACCCGAATGGGTGTCGACGACGCTTTTTATACATTAGTGCGAGAAATTAGGAAAGATAGGGATCGAAAGGGAAAGGACAAGAAGAAGCACAGAGAAAAGGGTCGTAAGAAGAAGTGTTGCATTTTTTAATTATATGATATATTTTGCATCAAATTTATTGAATACATTTATTAACGAACTTACAAATTAATTTAATTGAATTATTATTCACTTTTCTTATTCGAAAATAATAATAATAACTATTAATCTGAAAATGGTGTCAACAGTTTCTCTTATTAGCGTCATTACAATTGTGATCACAGCGTATAAAAACCAACATATTTTTGTCTTTCTCGAGACATTACTATTTATTCAAAAAATATCTTTTTATTCAGTGATTTTTGAAAAGTAATTATCATTATATACCGAATAAATTAACAAAATGGTGCATTAAAATTGACATTAATTACTTAAAGTTAGCGTAAAGATCGAAGTGTTGAAGATAACAGATGGCTATTTGGTGCAACAGTTTGTACTGATCCTACAATTTAATAACAATTATCATTTAGTATTAAACAGCACAACATATACCAGAATTCAAAAATTTATTACTACAGTATATTACCAGATCTGTGATGAATTGCGGACGAGTTGTGCGAATGGTTTGTACTGCCAAAAACACATCCACTTGTTGTTCTTCTTTAATTCGATCGAATATGAAGGCTGTGGCACAGAATACTCCACACGCGTTATTCCCGTCACTATATTGCCATTAATTACATAACATTTTTACGCATCTCATAAAAACACTCTGCACTGACTTACAAACACTGCACCAAAATGTTATTGGCATTAGTGGTCAAATGCCATGTTTCCATCTTTTCGATGAGTTCGACCATGATTTGTGGCGACGACGGTGTGGTTGATTGGGAAGACCAGCCGCGAAGATGGAACATCTTAACCATAGTGTCATTATTTTGCAAATGTAATGTTCGAATGGTTAAGTTATTGTGATGTTCTTCACTAATCATTCGAATTACGTGAACAACAGTGCCCTCTGTATAAACCACTTGCTTGTTATGCATTGTTGGCCAAAACTAGCATCAAATTTGTTACTATTACTTAATTTACAATTGTTTAATACTAAATACTATTTTAATACGCAAGACATACAATATTATCATCTGAGGTAATGTCCTGAAGAACAACTATAGTCTTGCTCGACGTTGACGTAACCATTTGCCAGAATTGAAATCTGGTGTTCTCTAATGGCAATTGAGTCACTATATAGGCATCGCGTCGTTTATAACCCTTTTAAATATATTTTAATTATAATAATTATCGCTAATAAAATATATACAATAATTCAAAAATTAATATGCATTTAATAAATATTAAATTTTATGCCAATTCTAATTATATATTCTGTCATTTTATTTTAATACTGTACAGTAAATGCTCTCATTATTAAACATACGATATTGTAATCAACAGTACAACACAAATGGTAAGCTTAAGTGCATGTTTTAATTTCAATTATTTGAAGAAAGTTTTGTTTTTGCATAATAGAGTTTTTTTTAACTAAGCTTATAATCTTTTTCATTTTATTACATAAATTTTTATATTTGAAATTTTGAATGTTTTTGTTTTTAAAAAAAATTCCGAGATCTATCCTTACTAATTGTTGTGTTGATCATTGTGTTTAAAGCAAGGATTGTTAAATGTTAACTTGAGAATATGTTTTAGTTTATTCATTATTTTTAACATCTAAAATAAAATATTTTCCTTGCATTTCGTGGCATAATGTAAGGAAATTACAGAATAAAGAATAATATATTGTTATTAAATACAGAGGTTTGCTCATATCCTTGGGTTTACTCACATTTACATAAACAGCGTTTATATAATCATCGTTTCCAGGAATTATAACTCTCGCGTAATCAGCTAAAAATAAAAATGTTTGTTTTAAAAATAATTACAAAAAGTTAGCATAAGTTGATAATTACGTGGAACTATATCTTGATTTCGGTTCATATTCTCATGTTGTTCTGCACTTTTGCATAACTCTTTATTTACCACTTGAGGCGATAATTTGTTTAATATCTAAATATATAAAAACCCTATAAAATCAAGAGCTAATAAATGTGTTTGGAATACAAACTTGAAACTGATTCGTTAGAGACAACGATTTGTTATCATTGCCAGTAAGCGTTGAGTAATAATAGGGAAAGTTATTGCAATCAATACTAGTTGGTTCGTGTGATAGCGCTTCCAATAGCGCCTGATGTACAAACACATACTGCGCCAACTTCTCCACTAAATTGATTCTCTGAAGCCGTATAACGCAAAGATGTTGCAAAATGTCTATTTGTTTCTCATGCTTTGACATTTCTAACATAGCGTCCAACAATATAAAAGTTCCAGTTCGTCCAACTCCTGCCGAACAGTGCACAACAATTGGTTGTGATTGTATATAATGCGGTGAACTACGAATTCGGTCAATAAATGTCAATAAAGAGCACGAATACATGGGCACTGTATGGTCAGGCCATGAGATAAAGTGATACTGAACTATTTCACGCTTAACTCCTTCCTATGTATTACAAGTTATTCTGTTCATTAGCTTCGATTTTGTATGTTATTTTATAGATTATAAAATCACTAAATTAATGTATTTTACATTACCGTTTTTATAAATCACATGTCAAACATAGCATAAAAATTGAGATTTTTAGTTAAATTTAGAAAAACAGTTTACCTTTTCAGCTAAAAATGTTCTTATTATGTAATCCGCAAAATGTTCAGTTTTCTTGAGAGACACTTCAATATTAGCGTAGGATTGAGTTTGATCGGGCCAGTACTTATCACATTTATTCTAAAATAATAAATTATATTTAAGATTCGCTTATATGAAATTAGCAAATAAATAAAACAATAATTTGTAATCCACTTTCTAATAATTTATAACTGTTATACGTAGTACTTCCGATGCCTATTTTACAATTTTAATTTATATTTATAAGTATTATATAAAGTTAGAGTATGGGCAAGTTTTTCGATAGTATTTAATAGTACGGTAATATGATTTACTTTTCCTCCCTCATCAACACTGGTTAGCATTACAATTTGGTGACAATTAAACTGCCAGATCATTCTCCACAAATCACTGATTGTTTCCATAATCGGACCCTGAGTAGCGATATATCTATTGCTGCATTTATATCCGTCCACGTAATTCGCATTAATATAATCGTTACCGATTTCTTCGTTTGTTTCCAGAATAACTCTTGAATGGTCATAAGGCAATAGATTTCCATACCGGTTCTTAGATTTGTGCTGCGCTTGTTTGGCGTAATCCCAAAGTCTTAACTGTCCGCGGGATATACTGGAAAACTCTTGCTTAAGCGTTCCATTTTCAATCATTAACGGTATTGTATCGCTTATTTCTGATATTGTTAATCGATGCGATTTTATCTCAAAATTTCCCTCATGAAACGAACCCAATGATAACGTTGAGCAGCGATTTGACTGATCAAATCCTATATTACAATATTTTATAAATTTTTTAGTTTTATTGATCGACTTCTTTGTATTATTGGTCGAGTTTTGCAATAATATACCATTTCGTTGATCTCGTCTGATAAGGTTTCTTCGTTCGCTTTTACTCCAGAAAATAAACAAATTGTGCCATTTATTATCGCCAGAATAATTGCTGAAAATTAAAATTGTTTTATAAAAAAATTCAAACGTTTAACTTAGCATTTATATTGATGTAATTAACTTATAATACTGTATTAAAAAATAGTTGACCTGAAATTTTCGTAAAGAAATTCAAATAAAGTGTGGAATAATAAAATTTTCAAGTATTATATGATAATTACTATTGAATTTTAATAATTACATGTATAGTAAAACGCCAAGCAATACAAATGTGATGAACAATAAAATCGCCAAAATGATAATAAGCACCACTTCGAGACTAGAAGTTGTATTATTACCAGAACTTTTTACTAATTTTAAAATATAATGCGAAATTCATTTAAATAATGTTTCACTAGAAAAATTTAGATAAAGAGTGTATATAAACATGTACAGACGGACGGACAAACAGACATTGCCAAATCCATAAGCTCGCCTTTTTAAAAAAAAAGTGAGCTAAAAAATACTTTATTACATCTTACAGAAAACTAAAACTAACTGAAACGAATTAAGTCTCATATTAAATTAAGTTAAATAGTGATTTAAGAAAAATTGTATTTTTTACGTATCTATGAATCTCATAATTACATTACAGAATATTTTTTGGCATATTATGTCTTTAGTTATAATTTTCGTTTTTAGCAAAATCATATATAAAGAAACTCATTTGTATTCCATTCCAAAAGTATTCAAAATCAACAGAATGACTTGAAATTTGTAATTTAAATTGAAAATTTCTAACATATCGAAATTAATATTCCATTGAAATGAAAGTTTATATAAAAATTTTAATTGAAGGCATATTAGATGTGATTATCAAATGCTTTTATGCTTTTCACAAATAGACCGAACAAACCACAAGCATTAACAAAAATTCATTTCACACAACTAGTTTTTACCGTAGAAAGCACTTGATGTTGAAACGTTAAATAAAAATAGGAATAAATCAATTCAAATATTTAAATAATTTAAAAATAAATGAAAGGAATCAGTGCTTTTAATAGTAAGAGCTTCGTATTATAAAAACTATTTATTTAAGACAACATTTTTTGAAGTATACCGAAGTAAAATGTTTTTGATAATAACTGTAGATTTTGATATTGAAATGGAAATTAAACATTTCATAAAAACTAGTTTACCGTATTTTCCCGACTAGTAGGCGCATCCATGTATAAGGCGCAAACACAAATATATAACTCAAATTGAATTTATTTATACATTAGGCGCAGCCCATGTATAAGGCGCAATAAAAATATGTGTTAAATTCATAAAGTATGTAAAATTGATTATTGGGTTTTCGGTTACATTAAATTAACCGACAATAAGTTTATTTAGCCCATACCGTACCAAGTAAGAGTAAATAGTAACCCAAACCGAACCTATAAGAAACCAGTTAGCTAAAGCCGTCGGGTTAACCAACCAGTGAACATCTTTACTTAATTTAAACAAAATTCCCTCCTATACTTGATTCTTATACAAATAAGTTTAAATTGTTTAATTAAGAACTACTTTCTTACGCAGAATTATTAGATGCCTTCAATTTTGAAACTGATAGAGTTCGGCTAAATTTTAATATTTTATTTGTATTAGGCACAACCCATGTATAAGGCGCAATTGCTTAATTTTCAATAAAAATGTTTTTATTTTTATATAATGCGCGCCTTATAGACGGGAAAATACGGTATATTTCAATTTAAAAAGTTAACAGAGCTTAATAAACTAAAAATCTAAATGCAATTTAAATTACAAATTAAAAATTTTAAAGATAAAACTTTACTGACTTATATATGGCTTCTCAATCATTTCTGCGTGAATTAAGTTACGATAATAGTTAGCGACACCGAATCTATATTTGAGCCTATGATTGAGTTTGTCGTTCCCTATTTCGAAATTGAAACTTAAATTGTCACCATCTTCTTTCATATCATCCACTTTAATCAGAAGCCATTCTTTTGATTGTTTGCTAAATGGAGGATTCGAAAAGATATTCTCGATATCTGTTTTATTCATATGTTCGTTGGCAATAACAATATAAAGGTTCTTGAAGTGTTCTAATCCACAGGGAATAGAGCCTTGCGTTTTCCTCATAACCACTTCGAATTGACCATTAGTCCATTGATTCACTACTTCTGGTTTTGGAGTTTGCTCTGTATTTGTATTTGTAAGATAAATATATATTTTGAATATTTATCGTAAAAAGTTAGAAAAACTTCTGCAGATTATATTTTTAAACTCAATTATTATTTTAATTTATTCAATAAAATTTCAAGCGTAGTCTATTTGGTAAAATTGGGAGTTTATAATAACCACTGTTTTATTAAAAAAAGAAGTTTCTATCAATTTTTAGAAGTTTGTTCATATCATTTTTCTTCCATTAAAATTGCAATTTTTAAATAAAATAGTATTTCGGTATTGTCTTAATTTGCTTCGAATATAAGAATTATAAGTTTTTAAATTTTCTATTCACATATAAAGTGTTTCCAAAGAAAAAATGTAAATAATATTTTAATGCTACGTTTTCAATAATTTAAATATATTTTAAAAATAAAAATTTTATATCACTAAAATATGATTGTTTCTGTGTTTAATGAAAAAGTAAATTCAAAAGTACTGTAATTGAAAGAGACATCAAATTAAATTTAAACTTTTTACAATTGCTTTATTTATTATCATATTTATAAATCAATAAATTTTTATTAATCTTGAAAATTTTCTTAAAAATAAAATGATTTACTTGAACAATCGTAAAGATATTGCGAATCAACCAACACATGAATTGCTACAAAATGATATGTAAAAGTTGTTAAAAGACTGAATTGCAACACAAATTCAATGATATACGAACCAAAGAGTATAATCACTTTAATCATAATTTGTTTGAAATCAGATAAGATTATAATTAAATGTATCCAAATTAAAACTAAACGTTTATTCCACAATTATTTATTAGCGATTAGATTTGGATTTCACTCATATTTATGGCGAGAGACGATTGTATCGGACGTGAAGCATACTTAACGCGGATGTAAATCATATCCTCTTGATCGTGATTAGTGATATTAAGTCGGGATATGATGCTAATGTGATGTAATACTAGCTTTATTCGTTTTTACAGTCACTGTTAATTTCGTTTATTTCATCGTAATAATTGTTTTTTCATATTTTGTTTAATCGTTAAGAATAGGCAATTAAGGTTTAAAAGGAAAGCTTTTATACTGAATTATGGTTCAAACAAAAAAACTAATATCGAAATTTCGCGAAAAAAAGTTTGGATACGTTTTATAAAATTTGTTAAAAATATCTCGGCATTAAAACGCTTATATCTTATAAATTAGATACACATAAGTAGTTTTTCATAATTTTTTTTGATTTAGGTAATAAAATCAACGATTTGAACGTGTAAATTCAAATCTAATTAATATTCACATTTTTTAGTACATTTACACAGTAGTCATCAGAAAATAATTGAAATTAGCAAAATAAATCATCTATTTTGAACAAAATCTTTAATTTTAACAATTAATTTAATTTTTAATAAAGTACAGTAAATGAATATGTTTTTATACACCACTATGATTATGAACACAAATTAAATGAACTTAACAGGTATATACCGGTAGAATAGGAGTCATGCTATAATTAATCCATTTATTGTCATTGCATTTATTCGCAATTAATAATTTAAATTTTAAAGCAAATATCTCAACGATTGAGGTATTTTGTCGATAGATATCAATCCAACTTTATATGTATTCATATCATATTCATATGAATCATTAAATTTGTGATTTGTTGGACACATTTGCGCCAAATTAGGCGCCGATACAGATGTCTTCATCTGTTGATTACGATTATCATCGATAGCTCTATTTGGCTGAGAGTCCATCGCTTCGCAGTATTGTTTGGCACGTTTAACACCCAAAAGTGCGGCGCGTTTAAGAAGTGTTTCAGCTTTCGTTTCGTTTATTTCAATGCCTCCTTTACCGTGTAAATAAAATAACGATAAATTATAAATCGCGAATTTATGCCCTTTAGAAGCAGCCAACGAATAATAATAAAAAGCGCGCGTTAAGTCTGCTTCACCGGTAGACGAATGTTTGCCAGTTTCAAACGCAACCGCGATATTAAACAATGCCGAACTCGCGCTTTTTGTGTTGGATTTACAAGACTGCCAACAAAGCATCGCTTCTTGTGGATTAATTTTGATTAACGCTATGCCGAGCATATTTGTTAACTGATCGATATATTCGATTGAAGCGGACTATAAAATAATTCATAGTATAGTAAATTACAGGAAAAAATGAAACCAATAGCTAAAAATTTTAAATAAATTAGGATAGATTTTAGTTATAAGAGTATAATAAAGAAAAATATGGCCAATAAAAATTATACTTGTAAATCACTGCACAATTGATCGATTGGATCCTTTTTAGACATCGATTCATCATTTTTAAGTTCGGTATTATTAATCTCTATTATATTATTGGTCTCCGATTTGTCATTAATCGCTGGCAACGCGTTATTCACAGTTTTTTGAATAGGACTGGCAAACGTAATCAATCGATTTAATAAGCAATTGCAATGATGACAACTGCCGCACAATGAGTATGAGTGCCCATACGATGAATGAGATCTATATCTGTGATGACATAAACCATTTGGTCGAAAGTGTGAACTCGAAGCGTATCTAAACTTCGGCTCCAAATTCAGACCAAATACAATTGCGGCGCCCTTTAGATAACAAATAGTTTTATAGAAGTCGTACCATAAAAAGTTTTATCAATTAATTAATTTAAAAATTGCGCTAAAAAACAATATTGGATGTCTTACAAGATATCCAAGAGTTTCGAGAAAGCGTGACGTGAGTAACTGATAGCCGCACTGAGCGAACGCGTTATAACATCTTTGTTGTTTGTTTTCATGTTCTTCATAGCCATTATCGCTGTAACGCTCGTGTCTGTCATCGTTTAGAGAGCCATAGAGTCGTCGATTGCAATGTCGATGTGGTCTTATGTGTGCGCCAACTGTTGGTGTCTTATGCAGTATATGACACCCATTCAGTGCGATGTTTGTCGATCGCAAAAGAGTTGACCACATCTTTACGTAATAGTTATGCAATACCTCTTTATACCCAATATCTCAATGTATTTGCAACATAACACGTGATCGTTAAATGTCTAATATCCAGTATATTCCAAGCTCTCACTTATCGATATATCAGTGATAAATGATAATTAGAGATCCAAAATGATAGCATTTGCTACTTTTTTATTTCACCAGTTAGAAGGATATCTTTGAAATATAAACTCGAATCACTTAATATGGAGTCGTTTTAACTCCATTTATAAATGCTATTTTTTGCTATTTTT